>PVHP010035555.1:0-18408 GCA_004024765.1 Zapus hudsonius
GACAGGAACCAGCCTGCAGACCCCCCCTTGTTGTTATGGCCCACATTGATCTTCATCAGCTGCCCTAAATCCGGGGCATCCAGTGTGAACTTGTCTTCATTTCCCTTTTCAAAGTTGTCCTTTTCATTTTCCAGCCTCCGCTCCCCTGAATACACAGGTGCAGGAAAGTCACAAAAAGACCAGACGAGAAGAAAGAACCAAATTCTGAGCCCGCGTGGTCTACCCACGGGAAGAGCACCGGCAGAGTCAAGGGCGGCTCCCCACTGAGATCTGAGGGCTCCTCCATCCCTCCAGCTCCAGCAAGGCCCAGTTTACCTCTCTGGATGGATGGTGCCAGGGCTCATAACTGGGTTTCCAATTTCAGCCTTGGTCTACCACCCCTGGATCCTCATCCTAACTCCCGAGGGAGGCCCTGACTGGCTGTCTGGCTTCTGCCCACTGTTTGTCCTGAGCTGGAATAATGAACACTGTGGCTGGGACCCCACCTTCCTTACAGGGACCCCTTTTCTAGAAAGCAGTGCTGGTAACGCAGCATCGGATACTGCTGGCTATTAACATGGGTTTCTTTTGTTTCTCATTTCTCCTTGTCCAAGGAGGTACTATGAACTCAGACTTGCGAATGGAGAAGCTGAGACTTACAAAGTAAAATAATTTTTCAAAGTGATGTGTCCAGTGAGCCTCAAATGAGGTTTCCCATTCTAGCCTGTTCTTTCTGCTTTTTTCTGCAATTTTCCACCATCATGTTTCTGTATGTGTATACAAGTCAGATTCGACTTTTGGGATTGCCCATGGGTGCTGGTCACTTGAATGTAGTCTACAGCCGCTGAGTGAAAAAGGCACTCGGGTCTTTGCCCCCCACTACTGAAGTCCATTTGCAATGTTTCTAACTTGCTGCTGCTGCAAATAGCACTGAAATGGACACTCCGGTCTCTCTTGTGCTGCACGTTTGTAAGAATTGCTCCCAGAGAACATCTGCAAGAACACCTGCCCATGTTCCAGTCCAGTTGTCACATGTGACAAAAATGCTTACACTGGGTGAAGATCTCCATAGTCCAGAATCACTGTTGAATGTGCATGTGTAGGTTGTGCATGTGTGTGAGCCTGCATGTGTGTGCAGGTGTGCATGCATGCACATGTGTGTACAGTCAGTGGTTGACATCAGCTGTCTTCCTTGACCACCCTCCACTTTATTTACCAAGGCAGCGTCTCTCACTTGAACCCAGAGCTCACCAATTTTGGCTTGTCCAGCTAGCCAGCCTGCATGGAGGGTCTACTTTCTCCACATGCCCACCTGGCATTTATGTGGGTGCTGGGGATCCTAATTCTGGTCTCCCCACTTGCATAGCAAGCAGTTTACACATGAAGCCATCTGCCCAGCCCCACAATCATAATTAATATGTGTATTTTTAAATTTTTATTGTGTATAGACTCACTGAGTTTTAAATTTGCATTCCCTTATTAATGTGGAGAAATTGAGCATATGATGTGTGTGTGTGTGTGTGTGTGTGTGTGTGTGTGTGTGTGTGTGTGTGTGTGTCTGAGGCCTTGCTCCTCTGTAATTTTTCTGTTCATATCCTTTATTACATTTTCTTCTGTCTTTCTTTTGTCTCTTGTATTTTTTTATCATACAGGCATTTTTCTAGTTTTAATGGACATTATAAATATTTTCATTTGTTGTGCTTTTAGTGAATCAATTAAAAAATTTCCTTCCTAAATTATGATTTTTAAAAAATACTCTTAAATTTTCTTCTAAATGTTTTTTTTAAAGTTTTGGCGCATTCAAGTCGTTAGCCCGTCTGGTGGTTATTTTTGTGCATGGTGAAAGGTAAGTATCTAATTTTATCTCTTCTAAATGGATAGACAATTGTTCAAACACCAGCAATTAAGCATCTCCTTTCCTTCTGATTTAAATTTTATAATGGCATCTCTATGTGAGTTTCTAGACTTGATTCTATTCTGCTGGCCTGTTTTTCCTTCTTCCAACACCATACACACTGTCTTAATTTTTAAAGTTCTACAATGTCTTAATATCTGGAATGCTGAGTATTTCCATATTATTAATGTTATTTTGTCTTTTCATTATACAAAACTGTACAGGCAATATTTAGGTCTATGGTTTAGCATGAATTTTAGTAGTAGTTAAAGTATTCAGGGTGTTGTATTTTGGGAATTTGACTAAAAATGCATTATGATTATAAACAACCTGGGAAAACTAGACATCTTTGTAGGTTTGGGTCTTTTCTTATCCATGATCACATTTCCATTTATTTATGTATTCTGTTATTTATTTATTTGACAGAGAGAGGAGACACTTAGAGACAAACAGAGAGAGAATGTGCACACCAGGACCTTCTGCAAACAAACCCAAGAAACATGCACCACTTTGTGCATATGGCTTTATGTGGGTACTGGGGAACTGAACCCAGGCTGTCAGGCTTTGCAAGCAAGCTCCTTTAACCACTGAGCCATCTCTTCTCAGCCTCATTTATAGATTCACATATATCATTCAATAAAATACCTACACATAATGGGAGGAAAAGATGATGACACAAAAACAAAACAGAGACTAATTGAGAGGGGGGAGAGATATGAGGGAGGGTGGGGAGGGAATCATAATGGTTTATGGTCTATGATTATGGAAGCTATCAATAAAAAGTTTTAAAATTTTTAATATTTTCCCCCAGAAAGTTCATTATTCTTAGACAGTATATAGTTGCTAATATAAATAGTATGTTTTATACTAAATGTTTGAGTTGTTTCTAGTAATTTTTGCTTATTAATCTTGAATCTAACACTTTCGTTAAACCTCTTTCATTGGTCCTGTTGTTTTGTAAATTCTTCTGGATTTGATAGATTTTTTTTTAATTAAAATGAAATTTTGTTAGCCTCAAAGAAGAAAAAAAATAAAAAGTTGGTTTCATCAAATTCAATCATTACAGGTTTTTTCCCCCTTTTTGCTGACCTTGTGGCTTCTGATACTATGATGGATATAAATCATGATTAGCAAGACTATTTCTGAGATTTCTATCTTATCTTCTTTCATACGCTGCTGACCAATCTTAAATTATTATTGAATTCCTAGAAAGATCCTTGTAGAGCAGATATTGTCATTTATCCATACATTTACTTACAAACTTAGTGTGCTAATATTTTATTTCGGATTTGGGATCTTTTTTTCAGAAATGAAACTAATCTGTACACTGTTTTCTTAATCATACCCATCTGATTTTTATACCCAAACTCAAAAATAATTTAGCACACATTACCTCTTTCCATGTTCTTAGAAACCGTTTATATACAATGGAGATAAACAATTTCTTAAATACTTGGTAGATTTTTGTTTAAACCATCTATGGGTCTGATCTCCTAGTGAATTTTAATTGCTGCTTCATTTGCTTTGGTGACTACACATCTCTTTGAAACTAGCTTCTACAAGTCCAGGAGACAATGACTCCTGATCGGAGGCTGAGAGGAGCAGCCAGGCCACATCACACTGTGACAATCACATGGCCTGGAAGCCAGCATCTCTGTGGTCAGGGCGGAGCCATGTGCTCGCCCAAAAATGAATGCTACACAACACAGAAGATTGACGGTCAATGAGATTCCAACCCCAGGAAAAGAGGTAATGCTTCTCCAATAATACAACTGCAGTCCCCTGCAGTCCCTGGGTTCACGTATCTCTTCAAAGTCAGCCATCTTACTCAGCAGCACCATTCTAGAACAAACTAAAATCAGAGAGAGCAGAAGCTCGCACACCTGCTATTATTGGCACTGCTAATTTCCCCCAATAAATTCCATTTCAGATGACCACAACCATGATAATGACTGACATCTTATCAGATGATTCACATTTCTTTCTTCATGGATTAATTACTTAGAAATGTGTTTTAATTTCCACATGGGTTTGGATATTGGAGTGTCTTCTAATTGTGTTGCATGATGATGAAATAACGGTGTCTCTATGTTACTGATTCACTTAAGACTTCCATTGTGGTTTATGTAGTCATTATGTGCTTGAAAAGAAATATGTATTCTCTGCCAATTAGATGTGATAATCTACAAGCTTCCATTTAATCAAGCTTATTAACTGCATGGTTAAAATCTTCACTCGTACTAAATTTTTTAAAATATTTATTCATTTTCAAGCAGAGAGAGAGAGAAAGAGAGAGAGAGAGAACAAGAGAGCACCAGGGCCACCACCTTGTGGGTCTGGCTTATGTGGGTACTGGAGAATTGAACCTGGGGCCTTGGGCACTGGAGGCAAGTGCTTTAACTGCTGAGCCATCTCTCCAGCCCCTTTTATTTATTTTTTTAAATCACTCGTACTAAATTTTATCCACTTGATGTTATTAATTATTAAGAGTGCAATATTATAATCTCCTACATGATTATGTATTTGTCAAGTTACATCAAGAATGCTGTTGGGCTGGAGAGATGGCTCAGCGGTTAAGGCACTTGCCTCCAGTGCCTAAGGCCCCCGGTTCAATTCCCCAGGACCCACATATGCCAGACCCACAAGGTGGTGGTTCTGGTGCTCTCTCTCTCTCTCTCTCTCTCTCTCTCTCTCTCTCTCTCTCTCTCTCTCTCTCTCTCTCTCCTTGAAAATGAATAAATAAAATATAAAAAAATATATTAAAAAAAAGAATGCTGTTAACTGTTGCTTCACATATCTGACAATAGTTGGTTAGGTTTATACAAATTCAGAATTACTGCATTATCCTTTTCAGCATTATTCTTTTGTTAGAAACCCTGGTTTCTAACAAAGTAGTTTGCCTAAATGTCTAATGGCACCGATGTGAATACAGTAATGCCGGATTCTTTCCCACTGTTGACATTTTCCTACACACTGTAGATCACTCTGGTGATTCTCAAAGCTTTCCTCAACTTTTTATTGACCATTTCCACACATGAACATGCTGTAGTTTGATCACACCACCCTCTGCCTTCTTTGGTCCCCATTCTCTGCCCACTTCCAGTGTCATGGTTTGATCCAGGTGTCCCCCACAAACAAATGAATCTGTTCTGATAGGTCGATCCTCAGCTGATGGCAGTGCTGTGGCCGAGGTGATGTCCAGCCCTCTGCTCATGCCATCGTTTTCCCTGCCAGGATGGAGTCTCCCCTCAAGTCCGTAAGCCAAATAAACCCATTCCTCCACAAGCCGCTTTTGCTCACGTTCTTTCTGCGCAGCAACTAGAATGCTGACTGCAACATCTAGTGAACCCCTTCTTCTTTCCAACTAGTCCCCCTCCCAGTTGATGTCTTTACTTTTTAATCCATGATCTAAGTCCAAACATTGATGGGGTCAATATTTTTTTTTGCAGGTCTCGTAGTGGGGATGACAGCCGCTATGAAGTCATAAATACAACGGTCACCTCATGACCAGAGAACATTATTATCCCAAAGTACTTTCCCCGTCCTCTGGACTTTACCATCTTTCTGCACCCATCTCCTACCATATTCCCCGAGACCTGGAGAGTCTGGGAGAGATGTCTCATTTAGTGCTTAGCACTCCATAGTCACTTTTGCTTAACACTTCCATGAGCTATTAGCCATGGTGGTTTTTTTAAAATTCTCCTTCCTTATTGGCTCTGTTGGAGTGATTGGGTCTTTATTCCTTTTCACTGACTATATTAGTTTATGAATTTTATATTTCTACTTTTTGGAGTTTATCTTTATATGTAATAATCACACTTGACTTGCTGAAGTCTATAGTTGACTATTCACTCTTCTAAGGGTTTGGAGATGTCCTATGGCCCAAAACTTGATTCTGCTCAGCTCTAATCATCCACTCTCCTTCCCAAATATTCACTTCAAGTATTTTCTATCCACATTTCCTCTTGCCCTTGTATTCGTCATAATTTAGTTTTGCTTAGATTTGTTACCTGGTTACCAATATTTTGCTCATTTTTTTTCCTTTTTGGGGACAGGCTTTTGCTCTATAAGTATCCCAGGCTGGCCTTGAAATCACTATGTAACCCAGGCTAGCCTCAAACCCCTGATCTTCCCACTTTAGCCTCCCGAGTCCTGGGATTACAGGCATGATCATACCCATCTGGCTCTCATTTTCTTACAGTTACATCCTTTAGTGATCATTCAAGCATGAATGTGAGACAGGTAGCCTCATTTCTGTGTTGGAATGGCAATTTATTAATTTTTCCCTCACTTCAGAATGATAATTTATCTGGTATAGAATTATATGTTGACATAACATTCTTTCTAAGGACATTGAAGGTATGATTATATGAATTTATGACCCTGAAGATATGATTACATGACTTTATGACCTCTATCACTGGTGAGAGGAGTTTTATATCAGTCTAGTCATTATTTTTATAGAAGGCAATCTGGGGGCTCAGTGGTCAAGGCCTAAGGACCCGGGTTCAATTCCCCAGGACCCACGTAAAGCCAGATTCACAAGGTGGCCCATGTGTCTGGAGTTTGTTTGCAATGGCTGGAAGTCCTGGCATGTCCATTCGCTCTCTTTCTCTCCCTTAAATAAATAAATATCTTTAAAAAGAAGGCAATCTGCCAACCCTGCTTCCTTTTAAGATCTTTCTCTTTCCTTTGGTTTTCCCACAATGTATATAAAAGTAGATTTGTTTATATAGCCTGTTCACTGAGTCATTTTGTCACTTGAAATCTGAAGGGCCCTATCTGCTCACAGTGAGTCATTTTGCTACTTTCATCTGAAGATTTATATTTGCTCAATCTTGAAAAACTTTCAGCCATTGTCTGTGAGTAGTTCCTCTCAGCCCTGCTTCATTCTCTGTGGAAACCCTTTGCATCTCTCAGACCTTCTCATTCTCCCTCAGCTCCCATGACTTCTCATGTCTACTATTTCCAGTCCTTCCTCTCTCGGTGCTAAGTATTTTGCTCATATTTATCTTATACTTCACTCGCTCTCTATACAACTATTTTTATTGTTTAATTGGAATTTAATGTGGGTAAGCATACACTAAGAAAAAGAAGAAAAAAGTCACCGTATTAGGTGTTTGCATCAGTCCTTATGACTGTAGACATATTCTCCATTTTCTAGTATAAAACAGATCGCAAATGTTCTACCACCTAAGTTCCATGTCTTAGTTTGATTGAGAAAGTGAGGTTCAAGAGATGGCTCAGTGGATAAGGGCACTTGCTTGCAAAGCCTGATGGCCTGGGTTTGATTCCTAGTATCCATGTAAAGCCAGATGCACAAAGTGGCCCATGCATCTGGAATTTGTTTGCAGCAGTTGGAGACCCTGGTGTGCCCATTCTTATTCTCTCTCTCTTTCTCTCTCTTTCTCTTTCTCTCTCTCTTTCCTTGCAAATAAAAATATTTAAAAATAGAGAGAGGGGGAGGAGGGAAGGAAAGGGTGGGACTCTAAATCACACTTAGGATGTAAGGTCAGATCTCAAGCCCCTGTTTAGTACGTGCCTAAAATATCAATTTCTAAGCAGTTTGGTTTTAACTTTAGAGCTTTTGAAGGGATAAGCTTACTGAGCCAATGAGAGAACTTTTCCCTGGTCCATTTTTCACGGAAGGTGTCCCTATGAGCCTTCCAGCTCCTGGCTTTCTCTGCAGTTCTAATTTCAAATCCTTTGCCTCACACAGGGCCTAGGTCGCATTTTCTGACCTCAAATGAGCATAAAGCCCTGTCTTCTGGGACGTGGCTCATGAAAGCTCCCTCCTTCTAACAGTTACAACATCAATTCAGAGTTCATACTTGGGTTCTGAGATTCCCCTTCATTTCTGGCTCCTGGAGAGTTACGTTTCATTTCTTCTAAGCTCAGGAATACATTTTGAAATTTTTAATATATTATATCCAAAATTCATGTCTGTGGCTTTTCTGACTCCTGTGTTATTCCATTAACTTGGCAGAAGTGAGGGAGAACTCCCTGTCTTCGATAGGCTAAGCTGAACTCCTCCAGTACCTGGAGCTGCTGATTCACCCTGGGTCAGGCCAAGTCTAATTCTATCTCCTGGCCCCATTCTGGTCTGTTCCGCTTCACTACACTGAATCATACCATACCCTCACCATAGCCCAAATTTACTTCATATGAGGGCAGAGATTCTGGAGAGAAAGAGATTAAGTGAGAATGAGTTCCCTGGTGATGTGGAGTTTGGCTTTGTTCATAGTCTAGGATACGGGTTAATTTTAATCAACCCCAAACTCAGACATACTACATTCTGAAACCCTATCACATACACACGAATTGTTTTGAAAACTCATCAAAAATAAGTAAATTTTATGACACAAAATAGACACCTGGCCAGGTGTGCTGGCACATATCTTCAGTCCCAGCACTCAAGAGACTGAGGTAGAAGGGTCATCATGAGTTCAAGGCCAGACTAGGCTATAGAGTGAGTTCTAGGTCAACCTGGACTACAGGGAGACCCTGCTTCCAGAAAAAAAAAATCCACAGGGCTGGAGAGATTGCTCAGTGGTTAAGGCTCTTGCATGCACTGCATAAGGACCCTGGTTTGATTCCCCAGTGCCCAGTAAGCATCTGGAATTCATTTGCAGTGGCTGGAGGCCCTCAAACACCCATTCTCTCTCTCTCTCTCTCTCTCTCTCTCTCTCTCTCTCTCTCTCTCTCTCTCTCCTTTCTCTCTCCCTCTCCTTGAAATTACTTAATTAATTAAGAACCAGATACCCTGCTACCCAGGGTAAGCTATGACAAGAAGCTACATCCCTCTGCTCGGGTGCAGGAAGCAGCCTATGGAAGAAGCAGTACGGGCGTGGTTTGCTAGGAAAGGATGCACTCCGGTTACCTGTGTCACCGTACTCTCCAAAGATATTGATGAAGACGTCAGCATCTGTCCCTGCGCCAATGACATCGCCAGTGTACACTCTGATTTCATACTTGTTACCTAGGAACAAGAGCAGAGAGCCCCTTAGCTCATCGGGATCACGAGAAGAGGATGGAGGCCACTGAGTAGCTGCTGCACCATTCACTCTTTCCCTGGAAACGCAGGAAATGCCAACATCACTGTCAATCACAGAGCGAGAAAGATACCACTCGCTTCAAAAGGTCACTAGTAAGCTCTGGGCAATACATCATAAATTACAGGTAGGGCGACCTTTCTGTTTTCATCTGCCAGCATGCTCCTTGGGCCACTGTTGGGCTGCCTTGGGAGTGTGTCAAAAAGGCAGATTCCACACTGCCCACCACACCTTCTGGGCCACGTGGCTTTTAAGGATCCAGAAGGCCGTGGTCATGGCCAGCTGTATCTCCTCATCACCTTCCAAGCTCCAGAGGTTCCCCCAGGCCTTGGTTCTTTTCTCGGTGGCCCCTAGGGCCTCTAAGACATTAACTTTGATTCACAGCCTTTAAGATGCCCTGCACACAGCAGCAGAAAGACCCCTCTTCATGGTGGCCGGTGATGCCATGGTGACGGAAGGCCATTTCGACGCACTGATCAGCCAGAAGGGACATTAAGGCTTCAAGCAGATCCAGACCCAGTGAAGCAGGAGGAGGACAAGGGGTACCATCATGGGCACACCTGTTGAAGGTAGCAGGCTTGGATCATTCCAGAGAAGGCAGAACTGAGTGGCATCAGTGCTTTGGATTCTGAGGGAGGTCACTTTAGCCACCAACAGAAAGATTTTTCTAGTAGTGAGAAATCCCAGCAAAGGAATGGAATGTCCACTGGGCGAGACCCCACCCCATCCTTAGAGGCACCTGAGCGGTTACTTTGTGCCACACAGTTGGATGGAGAGCCACCTGTCAGGGACACGATAGTGGAAAGGCTGTTGGTGAAAGACCATGAAGATGTTGGGTCTCCTTTATAATGGTCAATCCTGTGCACTTGACCAAGAAGGGCAGACACTGCTGAGAAGGTCAAGGGATCACCTCTGATGGTAGAGAAGGTATATTGGGTTGGTACAAGGGAGGCCTGAGACCCAGTGTTCTTGTCTGGGAAATTCTCAAGGAAAAGAATGTCAAACCAAATTGAAACAACCTAGAGACAGACCAAGAACAGGGTTCAAGAGCTCAGAACTGGGGTTGGGGGAGCTCCCAAGTGTTTGTTGTTGTTGTTTTGTGAGTGTGTTTGCTGAGGAGACTGGAGGTTTGGGGAGATAGCTAAGTTAGTAAAGTGCTTGCTGTGCAAGCGTGAAGACCTGAGTTCAAGCCCCAATAGCGCCCAGGTGGGATGATGCATGCCTGCAATCCCAGCCCCGGGGAGGTGGAGACTGGAGGACCCTTGGGATTTGCTAGTCAGCTAGTCTGAGCTCTAGTTTCAGTGGGAGATCTTGACTCAAAAAACAAGGCCTGGGGGTGGGGTGGGGTGCTGGGTAGATGGCTCAGTTGACAAAGTACTTGGCATGCAAGCTGAGCATGGCAGCGGGGAGGTGGAGACAGAGAGATCCCAGGGGCTTGCTGACCAACTAGCCTATCCAAACCCCTGAGTTCCAGGTTCGGTGCCAGACCCTGCCTCAAAAAAGAAGATAGAAAAATACTGCGAAGAAATGACAGTGATATGTTCAGCACTAAGTCTCTATGACAGCCTCAGGCTCAGGGACCACTGGGAAAGAGGTGGTGGAAAGAATGGAAGAGCAAAGGAAGGGGAGGAATGCTTTGCAAGACTGTCTTCGAGAAATAAAGGGATCATGGCATTCATGATCTCACAGTGGCTAGCACTACCTACACAAGACCTTAATAATAAGAAGGAAAAAATGATGACAATAGCCCAGGCCTGGTGGTGCATTCCTATGATCCCAGCACCTGGGAGGCAGAGGATCTCCATGAGTTCAAGGCCACCCTGAGACTACATAGTGAATTCCAGGTCAGCCTGGGCTAGAGCGAGACCCTACCTTGAAAAACAAAAATGAAATGATGACAACAAAATAAAAGAAAGACTAGTTGCAAAGAAGAAGGGATTCAGTGGAGAAGGGGTTTAGGAGGAGAAAAGGAAGGGTGGTGTCATGGTTTGATCCAGGTGTCCCCCACAAACAAATGACTGTGTTCTGATAGATCAATCCTCAGCTGATGGCAATTCGGGAATTAGAACCTCGCTAGAGCTGTGTTGTTGGGGCGGGCTTATGGGGTTATAAACCAGCTCCCCTTGCCAGTATTTGGCACACCTTCCTGCAGCTATTTCCAGTGCTGTGGCAGAGGTGATGTCCAGCCCTCTGCTCATGCCATCGTTTTCCCTACCAGGATGGAGTCTCCCCTTGAGTCAGTAAGTCTAATAAACCCATTCCTCCACAAGCCTCTTTTGCTCGGGTTCTTTCTGCACAGCAACTAGAAAGCTGACCACAACAGGTGGTAAGTCTTTGTTGCATAAACATGAGGAACTGAGTTTGATCCCCAGTACCCACCTTTTTGAAAAAAGTCAGGAGTGTTCACATACACCTGTAACCCCAGCACTGAGGCAGGCAGAGACAGAAAGGATTATTGGGGTTTACTGGTCAATCAATCTAACTGAAAAATAACACAGACTCCAGGCTCAATGACAGATCCTGTCACAGGAAATAAGGTGTAAGAGTGATAGACAGGACACCTGATGCCCTTCCCTGGCCTCTGCGGGCACGCGCATGGGAAGTATGCATCTTCACATGTGCACACAGACACAACCTCCCCCACACACAAAAAGCTGGGTGTGGAGGTGTGCATGGATGATTCCAGCCCTGGGGAGGTGGAGGCAGGCAGAGCCCTGGAGATCACTAGCTAACCAGTCAAGCCTACTTAGCAAGCTCTAGACCAGTGAGATTCCTTGTCTCAAAAACCCAAAGTGGTACCCTGGCCTTCACACACGTGCACACACACGTGCACCTCCACACACACACACACATGCACACACACATAAATAAAGCAGCGAAATGCTCACATTTTGAAAGTGCCACCCTGGCAACCAAAGGAGAAGGAGAGGAGAGAGAGCAGGTGAGGAAGGCAGGAGAGGGCAAAGCTTGCAGAAACCCTCCCCAAAGGTCACGAGGGAGTGGATCGGGGAACAGAGAAAAAGACCATACAAAGAAAGCACCCAAAGAGGAATCCCCAGAGGAAAGGTCACGTCTCAACCATGAACATGGCACTGTGACCCTCTTTCTAGGGTAAATAATACTCAGCATTCATACAGGCCTTTGCACAGCTTTGAGGCCATCCGATACATCAGCGGCCGTCTATGATTCAGGCAGGATACTGTGTTGTCATTTACAGACACGGAAAGCCAAGGCTCAGAGGATGAGGGATTTTGCCGAGTGAACAATGCCAGAGAGGCTCAAAGCCACATCTCTTGCCCGGGTACCCAGTGGCTTTCCATGCCCTAGATCACAGGTCAGCAAACTCAAAATTTTTTATTTTTTAATTAGAACTAGTATTGTGCTTCATTGTCGTATTTCATACAAAAAATATTTATTTAATTTGAAAGAAAAAGGAGAGAGAGAGAGAGAGAGACAGACAGACAGACAGACAGACAGACAGACAGACAGACAGACAGACAGACTATGGACATACCAGGGCCTCTTGGCCTCACAAATGAACTCCAGAAACATGTGCCACTTTGTCCATTTGGCTTTAACATGAGGACCAGGAATTGAAGCCAGGCCATCGGGCTGTGCACACAGGTGCCTAATCACTGAGCCCACAATTTGGTTTTACTATCTTCCCCCGCCCAGCGATCCCCCGCCGCCCCTTACCCCCTTCCACCCAGGGGCTTCAACTTCACTTGCTCTTTGCCTCTCCCTCAAAACTTCTTTCCTCCTCCTGTCTCCTTTGTGTCTCACAACCTGTGCACACACCCACTCCCACAAAGACATATAGACATTAAAAATTAGGTCTGCACATGAGAGAAAACATGTCGCGTTTGTCTTTCTGAGTCTGGATCACCTTCCTTAATGTAATGATTTCCAGAAACCAGTCTAGATGCCCAGCAACCTTTTTCTAGAAAGTGCCAGACAGGAGATATTTTAGGCCTTTTAGGCCATTTGATCTCTGTTGTCTTGACACAGCCCTACTGCATGGGTGGCGAGGACAGTTGGCTGTGAGAGGGCATGATGGTACTTTCTGATGTGCTGGAAATGGTCTTTCTTTTTTTTTTAAGGCAGAGGTTACATAGCTGTATACATGTCCCCAAATCATCAAACTACACGAAAATAGGCAAGTGCAAATTGTACCTCAGGAAAGCTGTTTAAAAGCAGCTACTAGGATGGAGAGATGGCTCAGCGGTTAAGGTGCTTGGCTGCAAAGCCTAACCACCGGGGTTCGACTCCCCAGTGTCCACATAAAGCCAGATCCACACAGTGGTGCATGCATCTGGAGTTCATTTGCAGTGACTAGAGAACCTGGTGTGCCCATTCTCTCTCTCTCTCTCTCTCTCTCTCTCTCTCTCTCTCTCTCTCTCTCTGTCTCTCTCTGCTTGAAAATAAATAAAAATATTTTTAAAAATAAAAGCATCTACTGATCATACTACCTGAACAAATGAAAGCCACTGTGTCCCAGTAAAGCTTTTTTTATGGACAGTGACATTGGAATCTCTGGATGTGATGGTTAAGTTTTGTTGTCAGCTTGACCTTTCTAATAATCTTGAGTGGGTCTCTGAAGTTGTTCACAGGAAGGCAGCCCTCTCAGTAAGGGGCAGGATGTAAGGAGGCTCAGAGGAGCTAGAAACAAACATCCCTTCCTGGGAGGACAGTGCAGGAAGGAAAATTCCAGAGACTCAGGGAGTCAATGAGTCTGGGAAAGGGTTGCAAGATCCCATCCTAAGGCTATATAAAGGGGAAGAAATTCTCTCTCTCTCTTCCCCCTGCCTGTTTACTAGTGTGTTGATGATGGCTTTTCTCTCTCTGCTTGGACCTGTGAAATGGAGCCACCTCATTTGCCATTATGGAATTTCCCCTGGATCTGTAACTTCAATAAATCCCTTCCTCCCATAACTGTGCTTGGATTGGAGGGTCATCTCAGTGGCATGTGCCTGACTATGATGGATGCCTTATTAAGTATTATTCTCCAATTGGCTATAACCACTTAAAAAATACAAAAATTACTCTTAACCTACAATTCCCACAGAGAAAGGTAGCAGGCTGGGAGTGGCCCATTGGGGCCACCATTGGCTGCCCTGGTGCTGTGTGCTTGGATGGGAGCAGCACTCTCTGGCACACTCCGTCAATCCCCTGGCTCAGCAGCCCAGGGCTCCTATGTGGGAGGGGTAGCACCTATCTCTTGCAGGGCTGGAACGTATCCAGGAGGAGAGTTCAGGCAGGGCCAGCGTTCCCTGCCTGCGGTGGCTGTGGGGCTAAACTTGGAGGTCTGAGTCTGAGGGCTCCTAGCCTGCATCAGAGCAGCAGCGAGCAGAGATGGAAAGAGCAGGCAGTGTCCAGTTGGAGGAAGCTAGAGAGAGTTCCTGTCTCTTCCAAGGAGGTGAGCAGGTGAAGGAGAAAGACGCAGGGACTCTCATACCGACAGAATTACCATTAGGCCCATCTTCCCATGTGTTGAATTAGGTTATAAAATTCACCCTGAATTTTATAATTCAGACACTTGACTGCCATCTGTTGGACAACCATGATAATACACAGATCTATAACCACTCCAGGCACAGGTGTGCTTGTGTGGTGGCATTCCTTTACATCCAACCCCAGGGACCCCTTCCTGCAGGAGAAGCTGCCACCCACTGAAGGTCAGTGTGAGCTCAGAGGGGTCAAACAAGTTTTTAGTGTTGCTCTGAACAAAATTCAATGAGAGGGGCTGGGGAGATGGCTCAGAGGTTAAAGGCACTTGCTTGCAAAGCCTAATGATCTGGGTTCGATTCCCTAGTACCATCTAACGTCAGTCACAGAAAGTGTGACACATGCATCTGGAGGTCATTGGTGGGGGCAAGAAGTCCTTGGTGAACCCATTCTCTTTCAAAAAATTATACATATATATATATGTATGTATATAATTATACATAAAATTATAAAATTATATGTATATGTATAATTTTTTTAAAACACACACAATGAGGGATACAGAACAGAGCAGGGCTTAGACTAAAGCAGTGTCTTCCAAAGCCATGCAACTCAGCCGGGAGCTGGGCTGTAGGGTTTGTGGGCCACAGCAGAGGGCTGTCTGTGTCCGCCTCATCCTGTTCAGAGGATACACATGCCTGGCCTTGCCCAGGTCCCTGTGCACGATGATGGCACAGACACGAGTCTGCTCCCTTTCACAGAAAATCTGTCCCTGGAGGCCAGCGGAAGCGCGTGCGTGGGCTTCCAGAAAAGACAGGTGCTGGCAGGCCCGAGCTGCCTGCGCCTGGGGTGCCGGCCGCCCCCGCAGCCTCCCGGCTGTCTGGATCAGTGGGCACACAGCAGCGACAGAACTTCTCCAGAGAGCCTCCCTTGGGTGGGGGGCTGCTCTCCCCAATCTTGGTGCCGCATGCGCAGCTGAGCCTGATGGGCTGGCTCAGCATGGTCTCTGCCACACAAGCCAGGCACATGGCCATCGCTGAGCCTCTTGTCGCCGGGAAGAGGCCACCCCCCACCCAAAACAGGCTGAGCAGCCGGGCACGTGGTCAGCTCTTTCAGGAAGGAATCATGAATGAACCAGTGGTGTCTTTCCCTTCCTTCCACAAGTCCCGGGACCCATGTGGGTGAAGCGACACCTTAGTCATTCGGGCAGACGAAGGGTGCGGGAGTGGGAAGAGGCTGCTGCCTGGACAGCCCTCACTTCCCTTCGCTGAGCCAGCTGAGCGCTGGAAGGAGGCATCACAGGCTGTGTGTAGGAGGAGCTGAAGATGGAGAAGCGAGAGCGACTGGGGGGCTGGCCTGGAGGAGGAGGAAAGAATGTTCTCTCCCAGCCAAGCAAGCCCACCACTACTGGAGCCTGCCAGGGTGGGCAGGAGGGCAAGCTGGGTGCTGGCCACGGGCTGTGGATCTCTCCCAGGCTTAAGGCCTTAGCACTTCCTCCCCCATGCTGCTCCCCAAAGATCTCCACTTCCTTCCAGCCCAGGCCCCCCTGTCCCGCCCAGACCCTGTACCTCCATTACTGGCTGGACCATGTCTCCCCTTAACTCACTCCCTCTAAGCTCTCTAGAGCCTCTGGGTTGCACTCCCAACAGGTGCACACAGAGACCCCAGGGGTACCCCTCTGCTTTCCCCCACAACACCCTCCCTTAATCTCTTGCCCTTCCTCACCCTTGCTTTCCATCTGGCAAATAGGACTAGAATATTCTGTTTTTTCTTAGAAAGTTCTCTGCTTCTTTTCCCTTGTGGACATATCTCTGTAAGAACCTCTTATGCTGAGGACTTTTGAGGGGCCCATCCTTCATTTCATTGAATCCTCACAATGATGGCTGGTTGGGGGTTGGATGGGGAATGTCCCCCATAGACTCATGGGTTTGAACAGTCAGGCCCCAGCTGTTTTGTGAAGTGTTGTTTTGGTAGGTTGTGAAAGCTTTTGGGAATGAGGCCTAGCTGGCCTACAGGGCACATAGCTGGCAGATGTGGGGCTCTAGGCTCGGAGTGAGGCTAGAGGGCTATACCCCAGCCCCAGCTCCAGCTTGAGCCCTCTCCTCTTCCTGGTCAGTGCCATATGACAAGCAGCTACTGAAAGCTCCCAAGTCCATGACGTTGCCTGCACCCATGCCTTCTCCGCCATGATGGACTGTATACCCCCAAACGGTAAGCCAGTAATAAGCCTCCTCCCTTAAGTTGTTTCTGTCAGACATTTTGCCACAGCTGTGAGAGAAAAGTAATGACTATGGACCCTGGTGCCATTATGTCACTATTTCACTGGTGAGACAAGAGGTTAAGAAACTTGACCAGGGCTAGAGAGATGGCTCAGTGGTTAAGGCCCCTGCCTCCAGAGCTTAAGGCCCTGGGTTCAATTCCCCAGTAACCACAACTACATAAGCCAGACCCACAAGATGGTGGCCCTGGTTCTCTCTCTCTCTCTCTCTCTCTCTCTCTCTCTCTCTCTCTCTCTCTCTCTCTCTCTCTCTCTCTCTCTCCACTTTGAAGGATTAGGCCCAGATTTGGACTCCAGAGATACGCACACCTGGGCTCTCCAGTCATAGTAATTGTACCTTCCACGTCTCGCTCACACCTCAAGCTTCTCAGAAGCGCCCATCTTCCCAAGGCCACAGGGCCTCACTGAACTGCTGATGCCTAGAGCGCTCTTTGACCTCAGCCTGGTTGACCATAGCATTGCAATATCACTGAGTCATTAAAAGTTGTTCCGGGAATGATTTACCTTTCCATCACTCCTGTCCATATGCAGCTAGTGTGTCTTCCTGAGAAACTGGTGATGTAAGTGGGGTGCTCCTGCATGTTAGAACACAGCGTGGGTTAGGGAAGCTTCAGACCTCTTAGCTATCTTACTTACCTCCTCAGACAAACCCTGAAGAGTTCTGTTCGCATGTCCCTTGGTCACTGTCTTTCTGGCTCCCACACCTGCTGCTTTAAAACCTTCATCTCCGCCTGCACCCCTCTCCCTGGAACCATGGCTCAGTCATGTCTTCCCAGAGTCCTCTGCACTGCTGCAGTTGATCTTCCCAGACAGTTGCTCACATGCAGCGGGAGGAATGAGACCTTCCCACAACCTTCCTGGAGGGCAGGTGAGTCACACAGCACACATCACAAAGTCTGAATATTCTACAAATTCCTGAACCAGAATGGAATCCCCACAGATAAGTTGGCTCTGTTTACGGACTACCTATATGGATATTTATGACAGCATTGTTACTAATAAGTAATAAATATCCCAAGTAGGAGGCTTTGTTACTGATAAGTAATAAATATCCCAAGTAGGAGGCTTAGGGGCAAATTGTAATGTCCAATTCATGGGCTACTATGCAGCCATTTAAAATAATGGTTAGAAGATGACTTGATGTTATAGTATTAGGTGAAAAGAATGGTTACAAAACTGAGCATAATACAATACCATTTTAAATCGATATATAGTGTCTAGTATATTCACGCACCAAAATTTAAAGAACCAACAAGAATGGGAAGAAAATCTAGCCACATGTTAGCAGGAATGACTTCAAAGCAATCTGACACAGTGACTGAGTTCTAGACTCTGGAATTATTACTCCTGGCTCCATCTAAATATGCTAACTTCATCTATAAAACAGGGATAATAATAATACCTGCATCATGGGGTGTTGTGAACATTATGAATGAATGATAGATGATGGATGGATGGATGGATGGATGGATGGACAACTTGCTGAGAATGAGTGTCAAATAATTTTCTTTTTGCCTACTTGTATAATACTTGTGAGTTTGGGGGCCATGTTCTCCCCCCATCAATGAAAACTAAAGAATAAAGTAAGCCCAAGTTGATACCTGCCTAAATCTTATTCTCTGCTCTGGAACAAATCACTTGAGTCTTGCCAATCCACTGTGCCCTCAAGCTGGCTTTAGCACCAAAAACTCCCAAGCTGGTCAGGTAGCCAGGAGGCTGGAGGGAGGACTTCGTCCCTCCTGGGCAGTAAGGACCTTTCT
>PVHP010035556.1:0-18403 GCA_004024765.1 Zapus hudsonius
TTCTTCTTCTTCTTCTCTTTCTTCTCCTTCTCCTCCTCCTTTTCCTTCTTTTTTTTTTCAAGGTAGGGTCTCACTCTGAAATCCCAGGCTGGCCTCCACCTCACTTTGATCCTCCTGCCTCTGCCTCCGAGTGCTGGGATCACAGGCTTGTGTCACCACAGGGCTGTTTCCTCCTTCTCAACACTATCACCCTCAGTATCTGATTCTTCATGTTGCTTCCTTTTCGTTGAAGATGTTATCTTGTTTTGGTTGGTCTTTGAGGCAAGGTCTCACTCCGTAGTCCAGGCTGGCTTCAAAGTCTATTCTTCTGCCCTCACTTTCTGAGGGCTGGATGAGCATATTCAGGACCACACGTAGCTGCAGGGAGGGGATGTGCGTGTGTGTGAGTGTGTGCGTGTGCCACTACGCACTGGAGGTCAGGGGACCACTTTCGGGTATTGGGCCTTACCTCCCACTTCCTTTGAGGCCGTGTCTTTCACTGCTCATCGTTCGGTTCATTCCCAGGGCAGCATCCTGCCTCTGTTGACCTTCTGGCCCCTGGCATGTTTACATGGGCGCTGGGGATCTGAACTGGGGTACTCATGCTTGTGTGGATCCCTGAGACTGGAACTTTTCTGACTGGCTCCCCACTGTGTCCCCTCAGAACAGGGCCTGGTAATGTGGGTATTTGGTGACTCAGTGAACTGAATGGGGGCCAGCTCAGCCATGGTTTGCTGCTGCGACATTTTAATTGCTTTATTGAGGCCTGGTTTATGCAGCATGTAATTTGCCCATTATGAGCCTCAGTCAAAGGGCTGCAGCCGTCACTCCGCCGTGGCGCTTGTCAAGCGCACACAAGGCCCTGGGTTTTATCTCCGGTACTGTGAAAGAGCAGCCAGCACTGGAGAGGCTGAGGCAGAGGATTGCCATGAGTTTGAGACCAGCCTGGGTGACGGTGTCACTGTGCCTCCGTGGGTCGGAGTACTTGCTGCATAATCCTAAGGAGCCAAGTAGAAAGCCATGTGTGCCAACGCATGCCCGTTACCCCAGCACTGAGCAGGCCAGAGAACGTCTGGGGCTCACTGGTCATCCAGACTGAAAAACAGAACCTCCAGATTCAGTGAGAGACCCTGTCTCTAAATAAATACATATATAAAGTAGGGGCTGGAGAGATGGCTCAGCAGTTAAGGCACTTGCCTACAAAACCTTAGGACCTGAATTTGATTCCCCAGTATCCATGTAAAACCAGATACACAAAGTGATGCATGCATCTGAAATTTGTTTGCAGTGGCTGGAGGCCCAGGCGTGCCCATTGTCTCTGTCTCTCTCCGATCACACATCTGCACACACCACACACTACACACTCTCACAGAAACCAAGCAATAAGAATAAAGGCACGAATGCCTTGCAGCTCTGGAGCTGGAAGCCAGGGTCTGGGGCAGGCGAGGATCCCTTTGTTTCTGGGAGCAGGGCCTGGCTCTTCCTGCTTGGCATTCTCTTACTAAGCCAAAGCAGGGCAGGAATAGTGAAAGCGGGGCCATTTGAACTTTGGCAAACAGGAAGCTGCCCAGCCCAGGCCGAGCTGGGATCCCGCCTAGAGGGTCTTATCGGCCGTCCATCAGCAGCTCTGCCGGCCCACGTGGGCTCCAAATGCAGCCAGTACTCTGGGTGCTCCAGTGCCCCTCCCCAACAACCTCCCTCCGCCTCACCCATTCCCACCAATGTGGAGAAGAAAGCAAACAGGGCCTGGCAGCCTTGCCCAAGGGTGACCTTGGCTGGTCATAGGCCTGGCCACTCACCTGTGCCTCTCTTCTGGGACATGAAGAGACCATGGGACAAGAGGAGAGACCACAGGACGCAGATGAACCTGAAAGTCAAGCTCGCTTCCAGGTCAATGCCAGTTAGTCATTGGTTTCCTTCCTCCCTCCCTCCCTTCCACCCTTCTTCCCTTCCTTCTTTTTCTCCCTCTCTCCTTCCTTCCTCCCTCCTCTTCTCTCCATCCCTTCCTACTTACTTCCCTTCTGCTGTGTCCCCTTTAATCTTCCCCTCTTCTTGGAACAAAACACCACAGTCCTCTCTCACATAGCTGACCCCAAACTGTATTTTAGTTGGGTGTGGTCACACACACACCCCTACAACCCTAGTACTTGGGAGGCAGAGACATGAGGATTGCCAGTTTGAGACCAGGCTGGTCTACATAGTGAGTTAGTAAATTCCAGGCCCAGCCAGGGTTATGTGGCAAGATTTGTCTCAAAAGAGCAAGAACAACAATCTTTCACCAAACCACCTCCAGCATCTCTGCCCTACTATACACCTCTGGGGACCAACCTCTTTCCCACGTCCAGTGCTCAGGACTCAACCGAATGAGAATGCGAGTTCCCACTTCTCCACTAGAGGGCTGTGTGCCCTGTGGAAGTGACTGCACCTCTCTGGACCGGGCTCTCTCCACCTGCAGAAGTGGCCTGACCTTGTTTCCACTTCTGTCTCCTCTCCAACCTCTTCATCTGATGACCAACAAATCCCCAGCACCCCCCCACCAGGATCCGTTCTGCTGTCTATGCCCAAGTCAACCCTGTGGTCAGTAGAAAATTTCAACTCACTGTAGCCCATGAGGCTACCCCAGGCCGGTCCAGGACCTCATTTTGCAAACATCTGTCAGCTCTTGGCTCTTCCAGAGGCTCTGCAGCTCCCAGATGAGACAGGATTCTGGGAGCCCCAGGACTGGGGGTCCTGCAGGTCAGCCTTCAGCTACCTTTAGCAGTCTCCGGGCTTGCTCAGAATGGGAACCTGTCTCTTTCCTCTGACTCGGGCCCTTGCCTGGGTGACAACCAGCAAGCCTGTTTCTGGTGGGAATTCTGGTGGATTGTGATCGCCCAATCCCACTCGACTCACCAGGCCCCTCCACACAGGGAAATTAGAAACAGCTCAAGAGAAGAGAGGGGGTGAGGAGGGGCTTAGGAAAGGGAAAATATTTTGGTTCTCAGGAGGCGAGAAAATTGCCTGATTCCCAACCGATTAGGAGTAATTAACCCTTCGCAAGGCAATAATTAAGTCTGTGCTTTGGAAACCATGATTAGAAGCACGAGGCTCCGCCCCTCCCCAAGTGCACCAGCCAGATGGGGGAGGGCACCCTGCTCCCCTCAGCCTCAGTGGTGGCCCTCAGTCAGGACCCTGGAAGGGTGTTCATGGGGACAGATCTTTTCTCTGTAGAGATCTTTTTGGGGGACACACATGGGATTTTGCTTTTGAGAGTCATGGAGATGAGGAGAGCAGGCTAAGGTCTGAGATGTGAGGTTGGAAATAAGCTTGGGTTACTTTGAGGGCCTCATGTATCCAAGGCTAGCCTCAAACCCACTTTCTATGTAGCCAGAGATGACCTTGAAATCTGATCCTCCTCCTCGTGTTCCCTAGTGCATTTGCTATCTTGTTCACTGGGTTTTTTTGTTTGTTTGTTTGGTTTGGTTTTTCGAGGTAGAGTCTCGCTCTAGCCCAGGCTGGCCTGGAATTCACTCTGCAGTCTCAGGGTGGCCTCCAACTGGTGATCCTCCTACCTCTGCCTCCCAAGTGCTGGGATTAAAGGTGTGTGCTACCAGGCCTGGCTCTTGTTTTTGAGACAAGGTCTTGTTTTGTAGGTCAGATTGGCCTTCAATTTAAGATCTTCCAGCCAGACTTCAAACCCAAACCCCAGATGAAGGTGAGGAAGCCAGGAATAGGCTGACCCCAGGGAAGATGGTGTGTTGCTTGGAGGGCAGGGATCTGAGGTAGGACCTGGTTGGGTCTGTACAATCTTAGTGTCAGATGCAGCCAAGACAGCTATGTGGTGCCAGGTCTCCCAGGGCGCCCACCCCACGGCCCTTGGCTGCTGATTGGGGGGTGATATGGTCTGAGAGGACAGGTCTGTCACCCAGCTACTCAGGGGTTGAGACAAACATCACAGTACAAAGGTCAACTTAGTGAGAGAGATCCTGTCTCAAAATAAAAGCAGCAGGGCTGGGGGTGGCTCAGTGGATAAAGTGCTTGCTGACCCCCACAGCCCATGTCAACAGCCCATAGCTCTGGCAGGCTCCTGCAACCTCAGCGTGCCCTCGGGAATTTCCCTGAAAGCTCTTGGACAGCTAGGAGAACTGAGACCTGCCTCCAATGAGGTTAGAGGCAAGGATCAACTCCTTAAAGAGACTCTGAGTCCCCTTACACATGTGCGCCTGCAAGACTAAAAATAGAAGCAGCAGCCAGGCGTGGTGGCGCTTGCCTTTAACCCCAGCACTAGGGAGGCAGAGGTAGGAGGATCGACACCCACTCTGGGACTACACAGTGAATTACAGGTCAGCCAAGGTTAGAGTGAGACTCTACCTCAAAAAAAAGTAAATAAAATAAGTCAAGAAAAAAGGGAGGGTGAGGATGTGGCTCAGTGGTAGAGTGACTGCCTAGCACGTGTCAACCCTGGTTTCAAATCCTATATATACATCATATATACATATATACATGTATACATGCATACATATAGACATATATACAGACATACAGACATACAGACATACAGACATACAGACATATGTGATGGTTAGATTTTGTTGTCAACTTGATCTTTTTAATTATCTTGGGTGGGTCTCTAAGGATGTTTACAGGAAGGCAGCCTCTTAGTGGGGGGCAGGATGTAAAGAAACTCAGAGAAGCTGGAAGTGAACATCCCTTCCTGGAAGGGCAGTACAGGAAGGAAATTCCAGAGACTCAGGAAACCAACAAGTCTGGATAGGGTTGCAAGACTCTGCACTAAGGCTATAGAAAGGGGAAGGAAATCTCTCTCTCCCCAAGCCCCCCCCCACCTGTCTGCTGTTCTGGGTCTGTGGTGGTGGTGATGGGTTTCTCTCTCTGCTTGGACCTGTGAAAGGGGGTCAGCCTCTTTCACCATTATGGAGCTTCCCTGAATCTGTAGCTTCAATAAGTCCTTTCCTCCTATAACTGTGCCTGGTATGGAGATTCATCCCAGTGGTGTGTGGGGCTGACTGCAACAACATATATATACATATACATATATACAGGGTTGTATGGATCCCAATTCCATATTATAACTGCAGATGACCTTGAACTTGATTCTCTTTTCTCTACCTCCCAAGTGCCAAGGATGACAGATATGTACCACCCTACCTGTCTCCATAAGTGATGGTTTTAAAAATATATGGTCAGAAACAGGCCCAGGAGAGTGGAGTTTGGGGATCTTGTGGGTCATGGCTCCTCTTTTTGGGTGGTACACACCTGGGCAGTGAGCCAGAAGGTATGGTAGATGGGTGGTGGAGGGCTTTTGCCTTTTCTTAGGGAGGTGGCTCCTGCTCTGACCACTGCGACCTCCCTCTAAGTTCTGCACCGAGTCTTTTGAACTTGCTATGTATGTGCCATTGGAGGTCTTTAGTGTGTGCGTGCGTGCGTGCGTGCGTGTGTGTGTGTGTGTGTGTGTGTGTGTGTGTGTGCTGTTGGGATATCGAGCCACACCCTCGTCAAATTAGCACAGCCCGGACATTCATTCAGTCTAGCTCTTCAGTCAAGGACTGCATCTTCTGTTTATTCTCTCCTCTGGACACTTCAACACCCAACAACTCCCCTTGTGTCCTCGACGCCCAACTCCCTAACCTTCCAGGCGTCAGAGGACAGGCAAATTGATCTGATCTATTTTTTTTTGGGGGGGGGTCTCCTCTGATCCCAGAACCGAGTACCCAGTAGGCACTCAATAAATGCCTGCTGCATGAATAACACAGACAAGTTCTGGGTGGGAGACGGCAGCTCGGAGAAGCGGCATTTGGAGGAGAATTTCATGAACGTGAGCTGTTTGTAGAAGTACCGGGGGCCCCGGGCACCCTGGGCAGGGAGGGAGGAAGGCGGTGGCGACCCAGTTTTGCGGAGACGCAGGCAGCTGCGCCCTGGGGCCCACAGGTGGCGCTGCGCCCGCGCCGCCGCGGCGGAAGCAGCTGGGGAAAGGCAGCCGCTGGTGGGTGGGAGCCGCTTCCCGATCTCGCCCCCTCCTCGTCTGTCTCCCGGAGGGGCTCCCGGGCCCAGATTTGGACGAGCTTGGGAAGCGTCTGCTGCGGTGGGGTCGGTGGTCTGGGAGGCTTGGAAGGAGCAGACGAGGACCCCCCGCTTTGTCTCTTGCTGCCCCCAAAGCAGCCCCGCAGCCTTGAAGCTGGGGAAACGGGCGCGCACCACTGTGCGCGTGACCCAGGGCAGGGAGCCTTTTACAGAAGGGGACACTGAGGCCCAGGCAGAGCCAGCCGATCGGATGGGAATGGAGCCCCCAAGCCCCCTTAAGAACACCTTAGCACTGGGCGTTTGCTGAGCAGGCGCGAGGCCTCGGGTTCCAGCTCAGTCAAAAACCAAAAAGCCCTTGCCAAAGCCTGGCAAGTGAGTGAGTGGCCCTCGGACTCTGAGGGTGCTGGGGGTGGGCTCTGCCCCGTGGGAGCACGCCGGCCTCGAGCGGGCCCGGGGTGTCGGGGCGCAGTGCGCACGCGCGGCGCCGCTGTCTGGACCCCGCGTCTGCGTCTGGCAGGCGAGCGCGCGGACCGAGGGTGCCCCGCACATCCAGCCTCCCGGCTGCACGGACCCCGGACTTACATCCCGCAGCGTCTCCCGCCACTGCCAAGGGCAATGGGAACCCAGGCTGCTCGGTCCCTCCTGGGAGCTGTGCGCGCCCACGAGGGACACCCAGGCATCGGGAGACCCAGGGAAGGGCGGCGCGGCCTCGCCCGGTGGCTGGCCGAGGCTTCGGCGCCCCTGGAACTAGACCCAGGGACCTGGGCAAGGGAGGAGGGCCTGGAAGCTTCTGGAAGAGTCTAGACCCGGCACCAGGCGGGGAGGGCCCTGGGCGGGTGCCAGCAGCCCCTCTGCCCTCCGGGCAGGTGCGCGTCCAGGTGTGGTCAGTGCCAGGCGCGGCCTCCGGGGCAGCGCAGGCCGCGTGGCTGCTGCGCCCGTGTGTTTATCCGCTGTGCTGGGTTCGCGTCTGTATTTATCTGGCGCGAGCGAGCTGTGTTTGTTTACCCTTCTGCTCCGTCTCCTCGAACGTGGGGGAAACTTCTGTTTTTCATCAGGGGCCAGGGAAACGTCTTCTTGCTAAGTTAGCAACTGTGCCGTTAATTAGACAGATCTGAAGTGAAATTTCCCTGCCTCCCCTAGGTCAGAGTCAAGGCCTGAAACCCTCCAGGGGGAGGGAGCAGACAAGCACACCTGCTCCTTGTGTGCCAGGAGGGAAACTGAGGCATAAGGTGGTGTGGGGGAGGGCAACCAGAAAAAAGGAGTCTATTATTTTTTTTTTTTTTGGTTTTTTTTTCGAGGTAGGGTCGCACGCTAGTCCAGGCTGACCTGGAATTCACTTTGTAGTCTTTCACGGTGGCCTTGAACTCAGGGAGATCCTCCTACCTCTGCCTCCGGAGTGCTGGGATTAAAGGCGTGCGTTACCACGCTCCGCTTATTCTCCTTTTTAAGTGCAAAGTGTTTATTTCCATAAACGCCATGTGAACCCCGTGTGTGACACATTTTGTCATCTTAGCACTTGAGAGGCTGAGGTGGGAGGGTATTGAGTTCCAGGTAGCCTGAGCTACACAGAGTGAGACCCTGTTTCAAAAGAACATTTTTTAAAAATTTAAATGAGAGAGAGATAGAATGAATATGGGTTCATCAGGGCCTCTTTTACCACCGTAAATAAACTCCAAACACATATGCCTTTGTGCATCTGGCTCTTCGTGAATCCGGGGCATCACATCTAGGCCAGCAGGCCTGGCAAGCAAATACCTTTAACCATTGTGCCATGTCTCTAGCCCTATTTTTAGTTTTTATTTATTTTTATTTTTTAATGTGATTTATTTATTTGTGAGGAGAGAAAGACAGAAGAGAGACACAGAAAAAGAGAGAATGGGAGCACCAGGGCCTCCAGCTACTGCAAAGGAACTGCAGATGTATGCACCACTTTGTGCATCTGGCTTTACGTGGGTACTGGGGAATTGAACCCAGGTAGTTAGGCTTTGCAGACAAGCTCCTTAACCACTGAACCATCTCTCTAGCCCCCCTATTTTTACTTTTTAAATGTTTTAAAAATTTGTGCTGGGTGGCTGGGCGTGGTGGCGCACGCCTTTAATCCCAGCACTCGGGAGGCAGAGGTAGGAGGATCACCATGAGTTCAAGGCCACCCTGAGACTACATAGTGAATTCCAGGTCAGCCTGGACTATAGTGAGACCCTACCTCGAACCCCCCCCAAAAAAAAATTGTGCTGGGTGTACATACCTTTAATCCCAGCACTTAAGAGGCTGAGTTAGGATCGCTGTGAATTTGAGTGAGTTCCATGTAAACCTGGGCTAGAGTGAGACCCTACCTCGAAAAAACCAGACCAACAAAAATAAATTGTGAGAGAGAGAGAACACGCATGGGAGCCCAGCCAGGCACATGTGCCACCCTGTGCATCTGGCCTATGTGGGTTCTGGGGAATTGAATCCTGACCTGGAAGGCTTTGCAAGTAAGTGCTTTTAACCACTCCAGCCCTTAAGTTTTTATTTTATTTTTAAATTTTTTTCTTTTGAGACAGTGTCTCACCCAGTAGCCTAGGCTGGCCCAGAGCTTACTGTAGCCTAGGCTGGCCTCGGACTTGCAGGGATCCTCCTGCTTCAGCTTCCAGAGTGCTGGGATTACCAGTGCATGTGTTACCACAGCTGGCCTGACAACCACCCTCAAAGCATTGCAGGATATTGGGCCTCACCAATGCCTCAGTTTCCCCTTTCGGTCACCTTGAATCCTTCCCTCCTAATTGCAGGCCGCCCATCCCTCAAAGATGAAGAATCCGAGTTGCTTGGCAGGATGTAGATGTTCCCAGCCCAGAAGACGGGCTGGATCTCTGAAGACAGATATTAATTATCATTCATTAATAACCCCTGTGAGGATGAGCACTGTGCCCAGGATGTCCCCAAGCTCTGAAGAACCTGGAAGCTGACAAGAGTCCCTGACATGTGACAGGCAGGAACTGAGGTCATGGCAGAGACAAGAGTAGGACCCACGGTGAAGACGCCTTCAGCTTTAGCTTTCAGTGTGCTCCCTGGTCACAGCTCTGCAGACGTGCACGCTGTGTCTTTCCGTGACCCAGGCACAGCATTTGCAGCCTTTAAGGGCAGAACTTACCTGGGAGATGCAGACTGAGGTCCCCAGTATCCCACTAGGACTCAAGTTCCTTAGGCAGTTTGCTTCCCCAATCCTGCCTCAGTATCCCCATGTGTCCAATGAGGGTCCTTTCTGCCTTGCAGGATGGATGGGGAAAATCATGACCATGTGTATTTCATGTCACTTACCCAGTGACACAAAGGAAACCAGTACTGGAGATTAAGGGTCCAGCAAGTGGGGTCAGCTCTGTCACTTACCAACTGTGTGATCTGGAAACAGAAACTCAGAAACTCGTACCCATTCTGTTGGCTGGAGCTTTTCTACTGCAACTCATGGGATTGTTGCAAAGAAGAAGTAAACGTCCACAGGGCTCACAGGTGTTCTGGCTAAATGTGCAATGGACCTTACGTTAGCAGGAGCCAAGAAGAGCCAGGTGCCATTGTGCTAAAGACAGGGCCTATGACCAGGACACTGCTGCACTACATATAAGCTTACAGGTTCGCTGTGCAACCCGTGCTGGCCTCACACTTTTTAAAAATATTTATTTATTTTATTTATATTTATTTGAGAGAGAGAATGGATGTGCCAGGGCCCACTGCTGCAGCAAAACTCCAGACACATGCACCACTTTGTGCATCTGGCTCTATGTGGGTACTGGGAACTCGTGGTTTTCAGGCTTTGTAAGCAAGTGCCTTTAACCACTGGGCATCTGTCCAGCCTTGGCCTCACTCACACTTTTGATCCTCTTGCCTCAGCATACAAATGCTACCCTGAGGCCGACATGCCCAGCTTCATGTTCTCTCTCTCCGAGGGGTGAGAATGAAATCCGTGCTAGCCCAGCACTGTACCCCTCAGCCACGTCCCGGCCCTCCCTGGGGATCCTAGGAGGGGCTCCACCGCTGAGCCACGCCCCCAGCCCAACAGGGAACTCTTACCAAGTAAAGGGAATGGCTCATGGCTGGCCTGGTTCAAGTCTTAAGGTTTTGGTACCTGTGTGACCTTTCTGGGAAATATTGTCCTTGCAGAGATAGATGATTAAAATGAGGTCACTTGTAGTAGGATGGGTTCTAAATCCAGTGTCTGGATCTTTCTTACAACAGGAATGGTAGGGAGACAGACAAAGGGAACGACTGCATGAAGACAGAGAAACAGAAGTGAGGCCGCAGCTCCAGGCCAAGGAACTCGGGGATCTCTGGAGCCGGGAGAAGCCGGGAGAGGCAGGCCTCAGCGGAGTCCTTCTGCTGGGAAATCTTGGAGTGTAAGTGTGGTGTGGTGTGTGTAGATGCGTGCGTTGGTCCTGCGCACGTGTGTGGAGGCCGGTGGAGAATGTTAGGTGTCCTCTTGCCAGCCACCTTTGGGTTTCCTGAGATGGAGTCTCTCCCTGGACACACAGCTGCTAGCCCAGGTGATTCTCCTGTCATTGTGGTGACAGATGTGCACGCCCCATCTCCCCCAGCTGTTTATGTGGGTGCTGGAGAATCCAGCTCAGGCCCTCACCCAGTGAGCCATCTCCTGCGCCCTGCTCTTGGAGATCGGGGAGGTCCAAGCGGGACAGATGCAGGGCGGTGAGAACACTGAGCGGGGCATTCAGCAGGCGTCTACTAGGTGTGGGCCTGTGGGGAGGAATGAGCCTGAGAGCCAGCGGAGGCTCTGGGCAGGGCAGGAAGGGTGAGGCTGTTGAGGCTGTGGGGAGTAATGGGCCCTTTTTGCTGGGAGGCGGCAAAACTCTAATTAGAATGAAAATGCGGTTTAATGAGGATGAAAACTGTAATTGTGCTGGGCTGGCTGTCCCTGTGGAGCGACTCTCCCGCAGGACTCCAGTGGGCTGCGACAAGTGCGGAGGCGGATGGGGAGGACTGGGCTGTGGAGGGGGAGTGGTCAGTGCCTCAGTTTCCCCTACAGGGTCATCCCATAGGATACAGGTGCAGAGCTCAGCGAAACCTATCTACTGTGGGGAGTTCCTAGTGCTCAGGAGCCCTGTGTGCACAGGCACCCTTCTGTCCTGACGTCATCCCTGAAAGTATGCCCCTTGTCCAGGTGGGGACACTGAGGCACAGAGAACCATGATCCTGATAGGCCTATGTTAGAGTTGGTGAGGAAGGTGGTCTGATGGAGTCCTACCCAAGAGGGTGGTGGAGAGGAGCCAGAGGGACCCCTTTCTTTCTTGTCTCCCCCTGGCGGTTTCCTGACTATGTTTGAGGAGATACCCAGCATCTGTCTCCAGTTGAGAAGGTAGACATGGCTTGAGGAAAGTGGAGTCAGAGCCGGGTGTGGTGGTGCATGCCTTTAATCTTAGCACTTGGGAGGCAGAGGTAGGAGGATCACCGTGAGTTCAGGGCCACCCTGAGACTACAGAGTGAATTCCAGGTCAGCCGGGGCTACAGTGAGACCCTACCTCGAAAAACCAAAAAAAAATTTTTTAATATTTTATTTATTTGCAAGGTGTGGGGAGGAAGGAAGGAAGGAAAGGAAAGAAGGAAGGAAGGAAGGAAGGAAGGAAGGAAGGAAGGAAGGAAGGAAGGAAGGAAGGAAGGGCGAGTCAGGGTCTCTAGCCACTGCAAACAAAATCCAGATGCATGTGGCACTTTGACCGCTGGCTTACTGGGTTTTGGGGTCATTATGCTTTGCAGGCAAGCACCTTAACTGCTGAGCCATATATTTTTGAAGTATTTAAAAAAATCTTTGTGTGTGTTTGTGCATGTGCCACCGTGCGCATGTGGAGGTCAGAGGGCAACCTCTGGTTGTTTGAGGCAGGGTCTCTGTGGCTGACCACAGACTCGCTGTCCTGCAAGCTTCTGGGGGATTCTCCGGGCTCCACCTCCCATGTCCTCAGGGCAGTGCTGAGATTCCTCACGCTTGGACACTGAGCCGTCTCCCCAGCCCAGAATGGTTTTGGTGGTGGTTGTTCGTTTGTGCAGCTGGGCATGTGGAGGTCAGAGACAACCCCAGGTGTCACTCCTCAGGTGCCATCCACCTTCTAGTGAGGTAAGGCTCTTATTGGCTTGGATAGCCAGAGAGCCACGGGGATCTTTGTGTCCGCCGCCTCAGTGCCGGGAGGACAGGTGCCTCCATACCTGGCTGTGTTGAATGTGAGGTTCTGGGATGGAACTCAGGTCCTCATTGCCTGCAAGGCAAGCGCTTTACCAGCTAAGCCACCTCCCCCGCCCCTGCGTGTGAGTGTGTGTGCACACGTGTGAACCACACTGTCAGTGTGGAGGTCAGAGCACAGCTGTTTTCACCTTTCACGTGGCTTGTAACCGATTCTCTCTGCGAGCTTCCAGAAAATTCTCTGCCTCCCTTCTCACATAGGCCCAGAGGAGTACAGAAGCCTACCACAGCTTCTGACTTCTACAGGGTCTGCTGTTCTGAACTCAGGTCCTGAAAGTTGAGTGAAAAACATTTATCCACTGAGCCATCTCTCCAGCCCCTTCTCTTGTGTTTTTTTTTTTTAACTTTTCTTTATTGACAGCTCCCATAAGTTCTTTTAGGTTTTTTGAGACAAAGTCACCCTATGTAGTCCAGGCTGGTCCAGACTCATGGCAATCCTCCTGCCTCAGCTTTCCATGTGCACCACCATACTTGACTAGAAATTAATTTCTCACTTTGTAGTGTATCTTGGTTTGGAACAGAGACAAAAGTTCACGAGGCAAGAGCCCTCTTTCTTTGCGTGGTGGGTTCTGACAAGTTGAGCGTTTCTTGTTCCTCATAAAAGGCAGTGTTCTCAGAATGTAACGTCTTTGTCTTCAAGGTTCCCCTTGATGTAACCTGACACCCGTGAAGGGAATGTCTAGACAGCGGCCAAGAAAAGATGACAGTGGAGAAGGAGGCTTCACAGCCAGAACATTTCTTTCCCACTAGTGGGTTGCAGTGGTTACGTGTGTGCACACGTGTGTACCTACATGTGCATGCACACGCATGTGTTCGACAGGCTGACATGACGGAAGCTTTTTCCTCAGACTGGACCTAGGTATATCAAGGGTGTCAGCCTAGAGTGATGGCTCAGAGGTTAAAGGCACTTGATTACAAAGGCTGAGGGCTTGGGTTCAGTTCCCCAGCACCCACATAAAGCTGGAGTCATTCCAAAGCTTGTGGGTATGGTGGCAAGAGACTGTCTCAAAAGGTGAGCAAAGACACTTCCTGTGACCTCACATGTGAGCCATGGCATGCAGGTGCCCATGCAGACACACACACACACACACACAGAATGAATAAATAAAATTTAAAACACATAAGAGTGTCAAAGACCTTAATCCCTAAAGGAGCATGGTGGATCACACCTTTAATCCCAGCACTCAAGAGGCAAAGGTAGGAGAATTGCTGTGAGTTTGAGGCCAGCCTGGCACTCTAGAGTGAGGTCTCTAGAGGATTCTAGGAGGGGCTTTTGTGGTCCCTAGTGAGATCGTATGAAGAAATGGGTCTTTGGGGCATGATAGGTGAGCAGGTGTCTGCTGTCACCCATGAGATTAGTACTGGTCTTTGCATTCTTACAGTTCTGTGATGGAACCTGGGGCCTCGTGAATGCTAGGTGAGTGCTGGACCACTGAGCCGCCCGTCAGTCCCTGGGTTACTGTAGTTGTACTAGAAATCTCGGAGCTGACAAGCCCCTGCCAGCAGGAAGGTGCAGCAGGAAGGTGCCAGAACAGACCCCTTAGCCACCCAATCTGGCGCCCTGATTTTGGACTTTGCCATCTCCGGGACTGAGCAATAATGCATTTTTTTCTAAGTTTCTCATTCTATAGTAATTCGCTTTAGCACCAGAAATGGACCAAGGCACACACCAGTGTTCTCTTTACAGCCTGAAGAAAACAAGAAAGCCACTTTTCTTCTTCTTCTTTTTTTATAGCCCTGGAGATGGAAGGAGTCTAAGATCTTGGGTTTACTAGGCAAATCCTCTCTCACTGAGCCATATCCTCGGCCCTTCGTTAAAAAAAAAGTATATTTATTTATTTTCTAGGAGAGAGAGAGAGGAACACAAGAGGGGAGAGGAAGAATGGGCACACCAGGATGCCAGGGCCTCTACAAATAAACTAGACACATCAGGATTTCAGTGGGCACTGGGGAATGAAACCTCATCAGGCAGGCTTTGCAAGCAAGTGCCTCTAATAGCTGAGCCATCTCCCCAGACCCTTCATTTTTTTCTGTAATTTCAAAAATATTTTATTTATATATATATATTTGTGTGTGTGTGTGTGTGTGTGTGTGTGTGTGTGTGTGTGTGGTCGTGTGTGCCCTGTGTGCATGTGTGTAGAGGCCAGAGAATATCAGCTGTCCTCTCTGGCTCTCTGCGCTGTTCCCCAGGAGACTGGAGGGGAGGGTTTGGTCCTTCCATTGCCCTTCAACTCCCCACCCCTCAGGAGTGGGTTACAGAAATGCATGTCCACATCTAGCTCTTTTCTTTTTCTTCCTTTCTTGTTTGCTTTTTTCCAAGGCAGGATCTCACTCTAGTCCAGGCTGACCTAGAACTCACTTTGTAGTCCCTGGCTGGCCTCCAAGTCACAGGTGTGTGTCACCACACAGGACTGAGCCCTTGTTCTTTCTGATGTCAGAGCTGTGCCATCGGCTGGGACCCTGCACTCTGCGGCTGGTGCTCTGGGTCTGCTGCCCGGGGAAGGTTGAGGAGGGCATGGAAAGTCAGCTGGGGAGGCCGGGGTCCTGGGGCACCTGGTACATGGGTTAAATCATCACACCCCAAGAAGATATGTCCAAGTCCCAAGCCCCAGAGTCTCTGAATGGGACCTCACTTCGAGAAAGACCTTTGGAGATGTGATTAAGGAAGACTGCTGAGATGACATCATCCTGGGTCAGCTGTCCTTGCAGGAGACAAATGTCCTCATAGGAGACAACAACGAGGACCACAAACACACATGGCAGAGGCTGTGAAGGCAGAGGCAGCCATCAGTGAGGTGGCCCCAAGCCAAACACTGGAGTCCTGGGGGCAGGAAGGATCCTCTCCTCGGGCCCCGTGGACTTCTTGAGTTTGGATTTGTGGCTTCTGGGACTAGCAGCGAAGTCCCGTCTGCTGCCTTCAGCCTCAGTTTATGGTCGCTTTTGATGGCAGCCACAGGACACTCAGGTAGTGGTCTATTTATCCACATTTTACCAAACATATGGGGACACTGAAAGAACTTTCCAGGGAAAGATAACTCTCTCTACCTGTTTTATGCTGCTATCCGTGGTTACCACAGACTGGGAAATTTATTGTCATGGATTAGTTAATTGATTTTTTTTTTTTTGAGACAGGGGCTTGCTATGCAGCCCAGGCTTGCCTGGGACTTGTCACCTGCTGCCTGGGCCTCCCCGGGGCTATCATCTCAGTCCCACAATGCCTTAGCTGGACTGGATGCTCACAGGGCTATTTCTGGGAAGTCCAGTGTCCAGGTGCTGACCTCTGTGAGGGCTTCACAGTCCAAGGTGAGATGCACCGGCTCAGGACACTCTTTTGTTCTTTTTTCTTTTCTTTTTTTTCTTGAGGTAGGGTCTCAGGCTACCATCTTTTTTGTTTGTTTGTTTTTGTTTTTTGTTTTTCGAGGTAGGGTCTTGCTCTAGCCCAGGCTGACCTGGAATTCACTGTGTAGTCTCAGGGTGGCCTTGAACTCACCGTGATCCTCCTACCTCTGCCTCCCACCTGCTGGGATTAAAAGCGTGTGTGCCACCACGCCCGGCCTATCTTTTTTTTAAATTGTAGGTATTTTAAAATTTTATTTAAGAGAGAGTGTGAGAGAAAAAGACAAATAGAAAGAGAGAGAATGGGCACACCAGGTTGTCCAGCCACTGCAAATGAACTCCAGACACATGGCGCCACCTTGTGCATCTGGCTTTATGGGGGTACTGGGGAATTGAACTCCAGTCCTTCTGCTTTGCAGGCAAATGCCTTCACCACTAAGCCATCTCTCCAGCCCTTTTCTTTTATTGTTCACTTTGTTTTTCTTTTTAGGCAGTATTGGGAATCGAACACAGGGCCTCGAGCATGCTAGGCGAGCACTACACCATTGAGCTACAGCCCTAGCACCTCAGGTTCTTCTTAAAATGTGGTGCACGCCTTTAATCCCAGCCCTTAGGAAACAGAGGTAGGAGGATCTCCGTGAGTTTGAGGCCAGCCTGAAACTACATAGTGAATTCCAGGTCAGCCTGGGCTAGAGCGAGACCCTACCTCAAAAAACCAAACCAAACAAACAACCAAAAAAACCCCAACAACAAACCACTTTATGCTGAACCTTTTCTATTTCTATTTCTATTTCTTTTCTTTATTTGTGTGTGTGTGTGTGTGTGTGTGTGTGTGTGTGTTGTTGAGGGGGGCCATGTCTCTGGATATTCTCCCCCACCATGGCTCTTTAAATCTTTCTGCCCCCTATTCCGCAAAGTTCCATGAGTTATGGTGGGTGAGTTTTAAGTCTGCTTTACTGCTGAGATCTTAAGAATCTCTGGATTTCTGCTTTGGACTCTCTTGGGTGTCCTCGGTGTCTATCTCCATTACCCTTTTACAGGTTATCTGACTTGCTGTGGAGGTGGGTCTCTTGCTCATCTCACCGCTTCCTCTATGGCTTCATTTGGGCCCTGGATGATGAGTTCGGAGTGGTTCATCTCCTGCCTGGGTGTCAGACATCATTTCAGGTCCTGGTGGTGAAATTGGGTTGTCCACAGTTCTCACTGCCTTCTGAAAAAAATACAAGCAGAATCTCCAGCAGAGTGAGATCAGTATAGGTTAAAAGACACAAACGTTGTTAATTTGATGAGATTCCAATGGGTGTAGCCTCTCTGTAGGCCTTGGTTAGTTGGGGCTTTCCCTTGGAGTCCAGGTTCTTGGTCTCCATAAGAATTTGCCTTGGTGCCAGGTGTGGTGGCACATGCCTTTAATCCCAGCACTCGGGGAGGCAGAGGTAGGAGGATCACTGTGAGTTCAAGGCTACCCTGAGACTACAGAGTGAATTCCAGGTCAGCCTGGGCTAGAGCGACACCCTAACTCGAAAAACCAAAAAAAAAAAAAAGAATCTGCCTTGGATCCCAGTTCCAGTTAAGGGTTCCTTGAGGGATCTCTTAGCCAATCAGCAAGCTGTTGATTACCCCCCTAGGTTTAGCATCACTATTGCACAGATGAGCACTTCTTGGTTTGCTGGTCTCTGTTGTATAGCAGTGTCCTCAGCATTCTCCTAACACCGGTTGGTGTTGTATATCAATGCCCCCTGCTTTCTCTGAATATCATTGGCCAATTTCCCCTGGCAGCTCACGTAACGCCTTCTAGCACTGCACAGGCTTCCATCTGGGAGCTGGTTTCCTTTCTGGATCCAGCAGGGTCTCTCTGTGTGGTATGATGACAGTCACAGCAATAGGGTCTTACCTTTGGCCTGGGGTGGGTATTCAAGAACTTTGACATGCTGGGCGTGGTGGCGCATGCCTTTAATCCCAGCACTCGGGAGGCAGAGGTAGGAGGATTGCTGTAGGGTCAAGGCCACCCTGAGACTACATAGTGAATTCCAGATCAGCCTGGACTAGAGCGAGACCCTACCTCGAAAAACCAAAAAAACAAAAAAAAAAAAAAAACACTTTGACATAATCCTGTCTTGTTTGATCAACAGCTCAATGTGGGAATTAAATGATTACTGGGACAGGGAGTTATAGGCCAGAGCCACTTATCTTGGGGTTAGGCTTCTCCCAGCCTATTCAGGCCCTTCTTACCAGACTATGCCCCCAGCTTCCTAGGGAGCTTATACTGTACGAAAGTAAGGATTTTATGGTATCAATTCATTATGGGTTTAGATTAGTGTATATCTCTCCATGCCCTCCCATCCCCCCCCCCCACCTTGTCAGTCTCTCAATTCTCATGTCAGGTTTGCTTACTACTCAAGCATAACCTGGTTAGGAACCGCAGATGAGGGAGAATATACGGTCCTTTTCTCTCTGTTCTTGTGTGAGTTCCCTAAGCATGATCTGTTCCAAATTGGTCCACTTTTCTTTAAATTTCATTGCTGCTGAGTAGAATTCCATGGTGTATACGTTCCACAACTTTTATATCCATTCGTCCAGTGATGGGCATTTGGGTTGATTCCAATTCTTAGCTTTTATGAATTAAGCTGTTATAAACATGGTTGAGCAGATGTCCCTATGCTGAAGCGAGGAATCTTGAGGGTAGATGCCCAGTAGAGGGATAACTGGGTCTGTTGGTAGTTCTATATCCATCCTATTCAGGAGCCTCCTCACTGCTTTCCATAGTGGTTGTACAAGTTTGTACTCCCACCAGCAGTGAATAAGAATTCCCCATCCCCCATCCTCGCCAACATCTATTGTTGGTGGATTTTTTAA
>PVHP010035557.1:0-18411 GCA_004024765.1 Zapus hudsonius
AATAGTTATTCATGCAGCCATGCAGCGTCTGAGAGCGTGTGGTTCCCTTTGGGTAGCAGGTGCACTTCCTGAAGTCCTGATTGATTTTGTGTCCAATGTTTCAAGAAAGACGAGGGAGCTGCCGGGTTCTGGGTGTTGGGAGGCTGACCTCCTGGGAATGAGTTTTCTTTTGGCTGACTTTAGGCTCTTGTCCTATCCACAGGGCAAGGACTATGCAGGGTCCTCTCTGTAGAAGGTCCTAGAATTGGATGAAAGGACAGTTTCGTTTGGAGAGTATTTTGATGTCTGGGTTCAGTCATTTCAGAAAACGTGAAGGCTCAGAAAGGTCTATATTTTTGGATTCACTTCAACATGGGGTCTTGGACTCCTTCCACAGGAAGGCCATCAGGCAATGCGGATCGTGGACAGCCCTGCTCCGTCTTTCACGGTTTTCCACCTGGGAAGACACCCTGCTTCACTCCAAGGACGAAGGTGAGCATCAGGTAAGATGCAGCCCAGCAAACAGGCTTTGCTACCGTTCATCCCGGCTCAGTCAGGTGAACTTGGTTTCGGCGAAGGGCTCAGCTAAGGAGTGAGCTTCTTCAGGTTTGGTTTCCCAGTTTGATCAGAGCCCAATCCTTCAAGTGTTTGCAGGTCTTTCCCTTACCTCCTTCCCTTTCCCCCAATCAAATCCCCTTTCTCACACCGCGTGTACTCAGAGCTGTTTCTCATGACCGTAAATCATTCTCTTTCACTCACAGATTTGATAGCTATGGTTTTAGCCACCTGAAGAGCAACTGTGGCCTGAAAATATTAAATGGAAAATTCCAGAAATGAATAATTAATACCTTGTAAATTGCATGATGTTCTGAGTGGGGTGATGAAACCTTTAGCTGTTCCAATCTGTCCCACCTCGCCTGCAAGTGTCCCTTAGTTCAGAGTATCCATGTGGTATATGCTGTCCACCTGCTAGCCACTCCCTAGCCATCCTGGTTAGAGGGTCATTGGTGATGGTGTCACACGTTTGTTCCCGCTTGGCCTTCCATAGTAGACAACTGTGTCATTCATCCACTTCATTTCATTACACAGACGTTGTCTCATCTCACATCATCCCAACGTGAAAGGACACGAAGGTATTTTGAGAAAGAGGTAAGAGAGAAATACTAGATTCATTCTATTTTGTTATTAGGGGTTGTTGTTAATCTCCCACTGTGTCTGATCTCCAAATTAACCTTATCATAGGGTGCATTTATAGAATAAAATATAACAAGGTTTAGTGTGATTCAGAGTTTTGAGACATAAGCTCTAGTTATCGTTTGAAACTGAAATGCTCCTAACAGGTTCATGTCTGAAATGCTCGGTCCCCAGTCCTTGTTGATGTTTTAAAGCCTGTTGAGCTTTTAGGAGGTGGAGTCTGGTTAGTGGCCGTGGTCACTGGGAGTGGGCTTTGGAAGGATGTAACAGCCTTTGCTTCTGTCCTGCTTCCTCTGCTTTTCTGGTTGGCTGCCATGTCACCGAGAGACTGAGACATTCCCTCCGCCGCACCTTCCCTGTCCCTCCTGAAACCTTGGGCCCAATAAGCCTTTCCTCCCCTCAGCTGTGTCTGTGAGGCATTTGTCACAGAGACAGAAGGACCTGATGCAGCTTTTAGATCAGAGGGAACGACTGCATTGAGCCTTCCTCACTTTCTGCCTGTCTCAACCTTTCAGGAAGTGACCTCTGTGTCCCACAAGGCCACAGTGGGGCTGAGACTTGGCCACTTGAACATCTTGGGGAAGTCGGCACCATGATGTGGATGCGTATAACTTAGATTTCTTTCTTTCTTTCTTTCTTTCTTTCTTTCTTTCTTTCTTTCTTTCTTTCTTTCTTTCTTTCTTTCTTCCTTCCTTCCTTCCTTCCTTTCTTTCTTTCTTCCTTTCTTCTTTCTTTCTCCTTCCTTCCTTCCTTCCTTTCTTTCTTTCTTTCTTCTTTCTTTCTTTCTTTCTTTCTTTCTTTCTTTCTTTCTTTCTTTCTTTCTTTCTTTCTTTCTTTCTTTCTTTCTGCATGTGTGTGTACGTGCCATTGTATCTGCATGCGTATATGTGTGAGGGTATACATACATTTGTGCGCACATGCCTGTGGAGGCAAGCAGCATGTAGCTCCTTTGAGAAAGGCTTTCTTACCAGCCTGGACCTCATCAAGTAGGTTGGATTGGCTGGTCAGTGAGCCACAGGGATCCTTTGTCTCTGCCTCCCCAGTGCTGGGCTTAGGAGTGCCTGTCACCTCATGAAACATCTTTACGTGGGTACCGAGGATCGAACTCAAGTCCTCAGGCTTGTGGGGCAGGCGCTTTACTGACTGAGCTATTTCCCCAGCACTGTAATTTGGATTCCTTAGTTAAAAGATGAACAACTGGAGGCCAAGAAACTAAGCATTACTTCAGGCCCAGGGTGTTTGTCATGTCCAGTCTAAATTGTTCTGTTCTGAATTTGTCTGACTTTGTCTTATAAATTCTTTGAGGATTTAGAATTAAGCAATCATGGAAACTTTATGCTTAGTTCTGGCCAGATCAACATGTAAACGTTTGTTTGATTACATGGAAGATGAAATGAATAGATACATCATGCGAGATGTTATTGCGCATTCGTGATTTGCGCCGAAGCCTTTGATGGCAGGGCATGGAAAACCCCACATTCCTGCTGGGGATGCCTTCTGCTGTTCTTCGTAACAGGGAAGGTCAACTCTACCAGAGCATGGATGCTCAGGGGTTAACCTCCATCCCTGGCCTCTTCGTGTGCCAAACATCCTTGAGACATCACCTGAAAATTATTGGAGCTTTAAATCGAAATGTCACTGGGCTCTTTATTTCCACTTGCTGTGTGTGCCCCCGCGGGACAGATAGTGCCGCCTTGCCTGGCTGGGAACGATCGCTTCGCCATAACTCTTATGTGGATGACTTCATCCGCCTAACATCTGCCGCGCTCCCGGCCAGCGGGAAGGAGGGCTTGGAGCGCATCCTCACATGTGTCACTTGGTTCCCAGCGCCTGGAACTCAGCATCCAAACACAACCAAGACAAAAGGCAAGCTGTTTGGGCGAGCTCAGGGTGATCCCAGGCTTCTTGGTAAATGGGAAGAATTAGATGCCCAGGAGGCTTACCAGCTCGGAGCTCTGTCTAACCCACAACAGAACGCACGCTGCTGGAGAAGCCAGAGACGTGGATGACGTCACCTCTGCAGTGAGCCTGAATTCAGGAACCTGTTTCTCTGCAGAGTGGGTCGTGTCTGCATTTCTGTTGGGTCTGTGCGAGAAGGTCAGCTTAGACCAACAGCTCTTTTTTGCATTACCTAAAAGGATAGTGGGCTTGGCTCCCAGGACCCCACAGGACTGGGTAGCCACATTGCCCAGATCTGCCTGCCTATTTCATAATTTAAGACCAGTTCACCCTATCCTTATGGACCCAGACTGGACATGGTGCTCTAGTGTTGTTTATGAGAGAGAGAGAGAGAGAGAGAGAGAGAGAGAGAGAGAGAGAGAGAGAGAGAGAGAGAGAGAGAGAGAGAGAAGGAGGGAGGGAGGGAGGGAGAGGGAAGGGTCCAACCAGGAGGAAACAGCCAGGTTTATTTCACAACCACCTTTGCAAGAGCTGGATTGCCCTTGGATTGATAGGGAGGTGATTTCCAAGCCCTTAAACCACTTTCCAGACACAGTGAGGACATCTCCTAGTCCAGCTCCCCTCACTGCCGAGGTCCACCCAAGCTTCAGAACATATGCTTCCCCACACTGCAGGGCTCGGGACCAGCTTCTTGTGCTCTCTGGGGACCCCACTCATGCCAGTCTAGGTAAAGCAGACGCTCCTGCTCTTTCTAGTGCTTCTCTTTGTAAGTGGACACCGGAGGTCACAGGGAGGAGGAAGGAGCCCCTATTGTCCCCTATCCCAGCCTGTTCATCCTGGGCCCGGGCTGGGCTGCAGACCCTCAGCTGAGAGCTCCCTGTCCTCACAGGACACTGGCCTTGGATCCCCCATACTGTGGGATCGATGTGTGGATGGCCATTCTCTGGCTCCACCTTCCCACCTACAAGCCCTTTAGATTGTCCCTTTTAGGGTCACATGTCCCACACCACAGACTCCTTGGCTGCAGTGACCCTAGGAAGGGAGTGGTCACTTTCTCTCCCTAGTGATGTTGAGTCTGGGAGTGCTGGGAACCTGGGTGCTTCCCAGCAGGGCTGGGCTGGTTTTCTCATCAGCTGTCTTTAAAAAAGTATTTTTAGGGGCCAGAGAGATGGCTCAGAAGTTAAGGCTCTTGTCCCCAGTGCCTAAGGACCTGGGTTCAATTCCCGAGTACCCACATAAGCCAGATGCACAAAGTGGTGCATGCATCTGGAGTTCATTTGTAGTGGCAGGAGGCCCTGGTGTGCCCATACTCTCTCTCTCTCTCTCTCTCTCTCTCTCTCTCTCTCTCTCTCTCTCCCTCTCTCTCTGTTTCTTTGTATCTCTTTGCTTACGAGTAAATAATTAAATTTTTAAAAGTATTTTATTTATTTATTTACAAGCAGAGAGATAGATATAGAAATAGATAGATAGATAGATAGATAGATAGATAGATAGATAGAATGTGTGAGTATGGGCCCACTAGGGCCTCTAGCAGCTATAAACAAACTCCAGATGCATGTACCAATTTGTGCATTTGGCTTTATGTGGGTACTGGGCAATCGAACCTGGGCCATTAAACTTTGCAGGCAAGTGCCTTAACTGCTAAACCATCTCTCCAGCCCCAGTTCTCTTTTTAAAAATACGTGTGTGTGTGTGTGTGTGTGTGTGTGTGTGTGTGTGTGTATGTGTGCGTGTGGATAAGCCAAGGACAACCTCTGCTGTCATCCTCAGGAACACCGTCCACCTTTTAATTAAGATAGTGTCTCTCATTGGTCAAACTAACTAAACTGGGTGGCCAGCAAGCTGCAGGGATTTGCCTATCTCTACCTCCCCAGAGTCAGGATCCCAAGCAAATGCCACCATGCCTGGCATTTTTATGTCATTTAAATTTTTTTCATTCATATTTTTAAAAATGTTTATCTATAAATTTTCAAGGAGAAAGAGAGAAAAGAAGAGAGACAGAGAGAATGGGTGTACCAGGGCCTCCAGCCACTGCAAACAAACTCCAGATGGAGGTACCACTTTGTACATCTGGTTATACGTGGGCACTGGGGAATCAGACCCAGGTCATTAGGCTTTGCAGGCAAGTGCCTTAACTGCTGAGCCATCTCTCCAGCCCTATGTTATTTTTTTGTTATTTTTTTTTATTCATTTTCAAACAGAGAGGGGGGGGAGGGAGCACCAGGGCCACCACCTTGTGGGTCTGGCTTATGTGGGTCCTGGGGAATTGAACCCAGAGCCTTAGGCACTGGAGGCAAGTGCCTTAACCACTGAGCCATCTCTCCAGCCCTATGTTATTTTTGAATGTGGGTACTAAGGATCAAACTCAGGTCCCAATGCTTTCAAGACAAGCCCTTTCCTGAGTCATCTCCCCAGTCCTCCCTACTAGTACAGACTGACATAATCCTCTTGGTACTCTTTGCCACCACTGGAGACACAGAGCTCTGACCCCAGAGCAGAACAGCCTACTGGCGGCCAGGGACAGCTTCTAAGCCCTGGAGAGATGTCCGGGACAGAGCCCAGGGGTGGGATAGCTTCACAGACCCCAAGCACTGGCCTGCCTATGTAGGGCTGGCCAGACCTTTGAATGCACCTGCCCTGGGCGCACCAGGTGGAGAGTCTTCGCTGTGACCTGACCATCCTTGAGTTGGGAATCCTGGGACAACCTGGCCACACCCCTTATAGCCCTTCAAGAAATATCTATGAGACAAACGCTCTGTGCTTGGCTCACAGAGAGAAGATAAGAAGCAGACGTTGCTCTGGCCATCCATAGCTCAGAGCCTGGAAGCTTAGCACACGTGAGCCGGTGCAGACATTGGCAGCCTATGGTGACTTCAGTGCGGGCTGCAGCTGAGCCAGGCTGGCCTCAGCATAGATGAGACGCTGCACAGCTGCCAGAGTTGCAGCTTATCTGTTTCCAGGGTTCTCAGCCCGACTGTCTTGTCTGGGGACCAGTTCTACCCAGAGTCGGGCGTGTTGGTGCGCACCTGTAATCCCAGCACTTGGGAGGCAGGAGCAGGAGGATCATGAGGTCAAGGTCATCCTCAGCTACACGGCAAGGTCAAGGCTCTGTCTCCAAGGAAAAAAAAGAGAAAACAGAACATGCAACACAGCTACAAATAGCCCTTGATTACACTGTCCCTCTGTCCACATGCCTGTGGCCAATACAGGTCACATCACATGGTCAAGCCCTGCTTGGAACAGGGTAGGAAGCCAAAGGTGTGAGGAGAGGTCTTCAGGTGAGGCTTGGTGGGGGCGGGGAGTCTGGGAATCAGCCACATGCCAGTCACACAGGTGTGGCTGCTACTTAGGGTCTAGGGACAGGTGGCCTGGGAGCCTAGAGCTAGGGTCCTGGGACATGAGGACAGGCAGCAAGAGGTTGCGAGGAGGTATGGAATTACATGGGTTTCTAGGAAAAGGGGCTCCCAGGTAGGTCTGTGTGGGTCCCTTTGAGGTCTTGTGTGTGTGTAACTGTGCTAATTCCAGCGTTCAGAGGATGGGTAGGGACAAGCCCGAAGCCCTCTCCAGCATCCTGGCTCCCTGGTCTGTGTCTGGCTATGTGGAGGGAGTGCTGAGGATCCCAGCTCTCTTGCTTCTCTCTTCCGTGCAGACTGAATGGGGTGAGGCCCAGAGCAGCCATGGATGGATTCCAGAGAGGAGCAGGGTCCCATGTTCCAGATGCTCAGAGAGACATTGTCCTTGGAGCCCTTGGTTGTCACACACCTTCTAAGCAGCCAGGCATGCTCCCTTCCACCCTGCAGGGACCCACACAGGAGCCCAGCGAAGTGGGCAGAGTGTCTCCGTGATATCTTCGCCTGGGCCCCCAGGAGTCTGGCGAATGTTCCAGAACAGTTGTTCTTCTGTCTCCTTGTTCAAGTGCCACCATTTAACTCCTCCACCACCCCCAATCAGTGAACTCCCTAAAATAAAACTTGGGGGGGGGTGCCTAGACTTTTCAAGATTTCTCATCGCACTAAGAAAAATTAAGAACTTGCCCTGTCCTCAGGGTAGCCTAGCTCTCCTCCCGTCCTTGGTCTCTGTGGCTGCGCACATCTCGTCAGGACCTTTGTCCCTGGCCCTTTCCTGGAGAGCTTGTCTTCCTACTTGCTCCAGGTCCCTGTTACCTGTCACCTGACACCATCCGCTTGTGATGTGTTTCAATGCTGTCCCTCTGGGTAGAGTGCCAGCTCTCCAGCCCGTATCTTTCTGAACTCTAGCATACCCAGGCACAGTGCAGGTCTGTGTGTGTTCTCTATCTGGTCAGCACCCCACTGTCCCTGCAAAGCTGTGTGGGTCCACCTCTCTGCTATGAGCTCAGAATCTAATACAGAGCCCATAGTGGGTGCTCAGTCAGTTCTGGAAGGCTGGATGGTGACAGGATGCTGATGTGACATGTCACCAGATGGGGCTATGACTTCTATAGCCTCTGGTCTCAGAGCTGAGTTTCATTTCCATTTATTTGGGGCTAGCCTTGATCATGAAAGAATTCCAAATTATGGCCCCCCCTCCACACACACACACACACACACACACACACACACACACTGTCTTCTTCACAGAAAGAAGTTGAGGGCAGCATGTTCTAAGTGGTGCAGACACACACAGGTAAGGAAGCTTGTGCTATCATCTACCTGTTTTGCCACCCATGATGGCTCCCATCCAGGGGCAGCCAGTCCGTCTGTTGCTGGAGGGAGCTTTGCAGGGGCTGGACACCAGGTGGCCTTTGAGCTCCTCCCATACATGGCGGCCTCCCTGTCGTGTCCACAGCCTGCTGCCCCTGAGACAGCTCAACTGGGATCTCCCCAGAGTCATGAGACCACTAGGGCCACATGGGCTTCTCTATGGGAGGTTAGAGGCCAGGCCTGTTAACACAACAGTGCTCAGCCTGCCAGGAGCACACAGTGGAATTTTCCAGCGGCAGTGAGGTGGTGGCTCAATGGAGCGAGTCCAGAAGCAGAAAGGAGTTCAACTGTCCAGTCAAATGCAAAATAGATTTACCAATACGTTAAAAAAAAGGCCACTCTTCACGGATTATTTTTGTTTGGGGAATAGAATCATTTCCTCCAAAAATTCATAATGGATGTTAGCATGCTGGAGGCTTATTTTTTAAAAAAATATTTTATTTATTCATTTTCAAGGAGAGAGAGAGAGAGAGAGAGAGAGAGAGAGAGAGAGAGAGAGAGAGAGAGAACGCACCACAGTCACCACCTTGTGGGTCTGGCTTATGTGGGACCTGGGGAATTGAACCCGGGGCCTTAGGCACTGCCTTAACCACTGAGCCATCTCTCCAGCCTGCTGGAAGCTTATTGTTGCTTTTTTTAATGAGAGAGAGAGAGAGAGAGAGAGAGAGAGAGAGAGAGAGAGAGAGAGAAAGACTGGATGCATCAGGGCCTTCTGTCATTGCAAATGAACTCCAAACACATGAGCCACTCTGTGTATCTGGCTTTGTGTGGGTCCTGGGGAATTGAACCCAGGCCTTCAGGCTTTGCAAGCAAGTACCTTTAACTGCTGAGCCAGCCATCTCTTCAGTCCATTATTGCTAGGTTTTAAAACAATTTTTAATTTATTTGTGAGGAGTGAGAGAGAATGAATGAGAAAGTGAGAGTGAAAGTGAGTGAGAGAGAGAGGGAGAAAGAGAGAGTATGTGGACACGCCAGGGCCTCCAGCCACTGCAAATGAACTCCAGATGCATGTGCCACTTTGTGCATCTGGATTCATACGGGTCCTGGGGACTTGAACCCAGGCTAGCAAGTTTTGCGAAAACAGTGCCTTTAGCTGCTGAGCCATTTTCCCAGCACCACCCTTGTTATTCTCATTATGTAGCTGAGGATGACCTTGAACTCCTGATCCTCTCCCCTCCAAAGATGGGACTACAGGCGTGTGCCAGCAAATACTTCTTTTTTTAACTTTCTATTTAATTCCTCTGGCAGTATGTATGGCTGAACATAGCACATATAAACAAAAGCACATTGGCCATCTCAATAATTTTTAAGAATGCAAAGGCTGTTTGACACTGAAAAGTTAGAGAACCACTGACATCCAGTATTTAAAAAAAAACATTATTTATTTATTTGCAAGGAGCTAGAGATAGTAAGCAAGGTCTCTAGCTGCTGCAAATAAACTCCAGGTCGGATGCCATGTGCGTCTGGCTGAACGTGGGTACTGGGGAATCAAACCTGGATCCTTGGTCTTTGCAGGCAATCACCTTAACCGCTGAGCAATCTCTCCAGCTCCACATCCAGTATTTTAAAAACTCATCTGGTACAGAATCTCTGTCCCCTATGCTTTGGGGTTGACACGTGGGAAGACTATGTGGCCTGTGACAGCGCAGGACAGACATGATGTCACAGTGGGTAATAATTGGGAATGCGGGCTTAAGTCTCAGCTCCGTTGGTTCTAGCAGCTGGGTGAACTTGGGTGACTCCCCCAGCCTTCTGGCTACTTCGTCAGTATGATGGCAGTAGAGCCTCTGCTAGGGATTCACCTCACTGTAAATCACTGGGGAAGAAAGTCAAGTGACATGTTAGTAATAACATAACTGTCTATAACTATAGTTACATCCTTTCTTTTCTTGTGTCACTAGGGATTGGACCCACAGCCTCTCACATAGAAGAAACACATGTTAACACTGTGCTCTATCCCAAGCCCTTCTTTTATTTCTTATTTTTAAAAATTTATTTATTTATTTGCAAGCAGAGGGAGATGGAGAGAAGAGAGACAGAGAGAATGGGTGCACCAGGGCCTCCAGCCACTGCAAACAAATTCCAGATGCATGTGCCACTTTGTGCCTCTGGCTTATGTGGGTACTGGGGAATCAGCTCAGGTTGTTAGATTTTTGCAGCAAAGCACCTCAAGGGCTGAGCCATCTCTCCCGCCCTCTTAGTTCTTATTCATGAGCTAGGTTCTCCCTAAATTGCCCTGGTTGGCCTTCATCTGGCTCTGGAGCTCAGACTAGCCTTGACCTACCATTTCTGGCTTAGTTATGTCTTCAGCATAACAATGACAAAAGGAATTTGCATCCGTGAGAAATAGAGGTAAATTTTCTCTGGCAGTGAGGGGGAGACCGGATCCTCAGCAGAGATGGCTTCTCTGGATCTTGTCTTGGATCCACACAGGATACCTGCTGGATGGGTTCTCCCTAGCCATCTGCCCCTGGCAGTGAGGGGCTTCACATCAGCTATCCTGTGTGGTAGAGGAAGGACCCAGGAGGGTAATTTTGCACCTTTGCTGGACCAGCCCCTGGTGGATAGGAAAAGTCTCCTGCGGTGGCCCAAGAGCAAGTGACAGGCCCCAGGCCCCTGCCAGTATCTGAAGGGAAGAAACCAAGGAAGTACTACCTTCCCTCGCTGGCTCTTCTGGGGAACACTGTTTTGACTAACAGTAAAAACCGAGAGACATGTCTGACCTTGATGCATTTGTAGTCCAGAAATAGAAAAGTGTCAGAGAGAGTCTGTGGGGTTAGGGTGAGGGTGAGAGGTGAGTGTGCCAGGTGATGGAGGCTTGGTGGTCTCCAGCAGGAAGTCTAGGTCCAGTGAAAGACCCTGCTCTCTTTCCTTGCTTGACCCCAGTCCAGCTCTGCAAGGGACCCATACTCTTGTCCACGCAGGTGTCTGGCTGTGGAAGCATCAGAGATGGTGAGGCCCAGTTAAAAACCCCAGGCTCGCCTGCTGGGAAGGAGAGCAAGTCAAAACCACGCAGTTCCAAGGCCCATAGGTCTGGGCCCTCCTTGTCTCTCTGGCTGAACACCCAGTTTGGAGAGGTTGGCACAGCGTCCTTGGCTTCCTCAAGGGTCCTTGGAAGGAGGCCCCTCTGGGGCCTTGGGAAGCTCAGCTGACCTAGCTCTGGGCCAGGGAAGGTGGTGACATCTGTGTTAATACTGTCAGAGGTCAACGTTCCCTTAAAGACATAGGCTGGAGACTGGGGATATGGCCCAATGGGTAAAGTGCTTCTCTTGAAAGCATGAAGACCTGAGTTTGATCCTTAGAACCCCATAAAAGCTGGGCTTGGTGGTGCACACAGGTAATCCCAGCACTGGGAGGTGAAGACAGGCGAATCCCTGGGAGCTAGTTAGCCAGCCAGTCTAACCCTAATGAGATGAGTGCAGGCCAATGAGAGCCCTTGTCTCAAAAAAACAAAAGGTCACGGGGTTGTCTTCTGGCCTCCACATGCCTGTGCACACATGCCTGTACACCTGCACACATGTCCGCACACCTGCACATGTGCCTGTACACCTGCCCGCACACCTGCACACCTGCCCACACACCTGCACACATGCACGCACACACCTGCACACCTGCCCACACACCTGCACACATGCCCGTACACCTGCACACATGCCTGCACACCTGCACACATGCACACATACACCTGCACACCTGCCCACACCTGCCCACATGCCTGTACACCTGCACACATGCCCACACGCCTGCACACATGCCCACACACCTGCACACATGCCCGCACACCTGTGCACATGCCCGCACACCTGCACACATGCCTGCACACCTGCACACATATGGACGCACACCATCACCACCACCAACAGACGACGAGGGACCAGCGTGAGTAGGAAGAAAGGGCGGAAGGGCGCCCCTTTGCCAAGCCCCTCACTTGTTGTGGGCTTGTATAGAAAGCTCGGATGCCAGGAACTCAAGCTAGGATGAGCTCGGCTGCCGCACAAGCAAGGAGGCAGGAAGGCTCACTTTCAGTTGTGGGTGGGACTCCAAGGCCCTGCTCTCTGTACCATCCAGCCCTGCCTCTCCCTAAGGCGTGGAGAGATTGCATCCCTTGTCTGAAGTCACCTCATCTGGGAGAGGTCAGGCCAAGCTGACCCCTGTGGAAGTCTTTTTGGGTCAACTCATTGTAAATATTTTCTCTCTGATTTTGCAACGCTGGGCCGTTGGTTACCAGGGCTGCAGAGTGGAGATAAGCTTGTGGGAGAGGAACCACCCACCTCACCCGACCGTTGCCACCGGCTATTTCTGAATGACTCTCTGACTTCAATGGTAATCACTCCCAGAGGGGAAGGCCAAGGCCATGCTGCAGATCGGACCAGGGTTCATTGTTCCATGATTTCAAAAAAGCTGGACAAGCCAGAGAAGAAATGGCAGCATCATGTGGCTGGTCTCCAGACCCTGTCCTGTCTTCAGAAGGGTCCTGATGACCTCTGGAGAGGTGGACAGGGGTGGGTTCACATGGAAAGGCCAGCAGCAATGGCTGTAGCTCCTCCAGACCCCCACATCTTTGCACAGACAGTGCCAGGCAAAGAGGGGTATGAGGAGCCGGAGAAGCAGGTATGGATGCCCCACTGGGCAGAGGACCTGTATTCCACTCTGGGCCAGCCTTGTCTAATCCGCTCCCTCCAGAGATGCAGAGGGTCTGCAACTCCCTTCCAAGATGGCCAGGGAACCCCAGACAGGGAAAGTGTTGTCTCTGACTCAGCTATGGTCTCCCCGGAGGGAGCTTGAAGTCCCAGGAGGGCGGGCATACAAGCCATGAGGGGGCAGACTGCCCTGGAGACTGAGGCTCGAAGGAGGTTGTTTTGGAAAGCCGTGGGCACTTTCCTGCCGCCTGCACAGTGTCTGTGGAGTTCGCTGTTTTAGTGGTTGGCACTTACACCTCTGTGAGAAGCAGGTCAGCATAGGCGGTCCTCATCCCCCATGGAACCCATGTTTGAAAATCTGAGCCACAGCCAGCCCCTCCTGTCTCTGAGCCTCTACAGGACTGGGGACCCCTATGACATTCTGTCCTTCCCATCTGAGATCCCACTTACCTTCCAAAGTCCAACTGGAAGAGTTTCTGTCTCCACGTGCCACCCACCTGTCACTTTCAGTGTGTGGTGTGACCCCACCACTGAATGCCACTGGACCCCACAGCTGGCTTTCATGACACCTGCTTTACCAGTCTTTATCTCTTCTCTGCATTTTTCTTTGTGCAGCCCTTGAAAATATTATGTCATTTCATTTCTATATTTGAGATTTCACAGACATAATTTTATAGATTTTAAGTCCCAGAGTTGCAATAATTTGAATATGAGCATTTGGAAGGTGGAGGCAGGAGGATTTCCATGAATCTCGGTGCCAGCCTGGTCTACATAAGTGAGACCTTTCCCTGCCTCATTCCCCAAAGTCTGGGGTGTATCTCAGTGGTAGAATCCTATTGAATGGGCAAGTCCCTGAGTCTGATCTCCAACATCACAAGCAAAACAAAATGAAATGAAGAAAAGGATCTATTGTTTGCTGGAGAGATGGCTCAGCAGTTAAAAGTGTTTGCTTGCAAAACCTGCAGAATAGGGGTTCAATTCCCCAGGATTCACATAAAATCAAGATGCGCAAAGTGGTGCATGCATGTGGACTTCCTTTGCGGTGGCAAGAGGCTCTGGAGTGCCCATTCTTCTCTCTCTCTCTCTCTCTCTCTCTCTCTCTCTCTCTCTCTCTCTCTCTCTCTCCTTGAAAATAAATTTTAAAAAGTTAAAAAGAAAGAATCTATTAAACTGGGTTGGTGGCCCACACCTTTAATCCAGGAGGCAGAGGTTGGGGGAACACTGTGAGTTTGAGGCCAGCATGGGACTACAGAATGAGTTCCAGGTCAGCCTGGGCTAGAATCAGACCCTACCTCAAAAAAAAAAAAATCTATTGTTCCTGATATATTCGAATGGTTGGATCTTTGGAATCAAGTCCATGGTCAGGAGGTTTGAAGGACCGGGATCTGCTTCCTGTGGAAGTCCTGCTTCCAAATGGCTTCTGTTCTTCCCTCACCATCCTATGACTCTTATGGCTCCATTTATCACTTCCTTGTTCAACAGCTCTTTCTGAGCATCTGCCCTGCGCTGGGCCCTGAAGAAGATGGCCAAAATCCACCTGTTGGCCAGAAGGCTCTAGGAGCCCTCAAGGGTGCTCACTCCACAGCAGGCTACTCACTCATTCTGGAGCGAGAGCCTTTCGAGGCGAGCAGAGCCTCTGGTCCCTGTGGTCTCTAGGGCACTGGGCTGTGCGTCAGAAGCGACCTGTGGTCTATGGCCAATACCACCCTGAGCTCACCCCGTCTCGTCTCATCTGGGAAGCCAAGCAGAGTCAGGCCCAGTTAGGACTCGGATGGGAAAAGTATCCTATGGATTTTTGAAAACATAACTGCCTGGGAGGGATTGTGCCGTGAATTTTCTCTCTGCCACTTCAAACATTAAGTCTTGGGGTGCTGGGGAGATGGCTGTACAAGCATGAGGATCTGAGTTCGATCCCAAGCACCCATGTAAAAAGCCAGACATGGCCACATATGCCTGTAACCCCAGTGCTGAGAGGAGCCGAGGAGAAGCCCCGGAGCCCCTGGTCAGTCAGTCTAACCAAACCACGGTGAGCTTCAGTGTCAGGGAAACAGGGCTGAAGAGTGACAGCCGAGGTCACCTGTCACCCTCCTCTGGCCACTGCACGTGCACACAGGGCGCATGCATCTGCACCGGTGTGCATTCACCACAGACCAGAAAAAAACACAAACATTGAAAACAGAACTTTGAGAGTCTGAACCCCTGATGACTGAGAGCCAGTGCTGGACTGGAGGGAGCCAGACACAGGCCATTGGCTTGGCCACATGACCTTTGACACCATCATGACTCTGCAGTTGTGTCTGACAACAGACGTTGACTTTGTCCTCCATTTTGCTCTGGGCTTATCAATACTCCTGGTCAGAGTCCCCAGGCTGGCAGGACCCCACGAGGGGGAGTCAGCACATGGTCTCTTGCGGCTACTTCTACGGCTTGTCCTGAGTGAGGCTGTTGGCACAGGGGTGACGACAGAGCCCTTGCTCCTCATTCTGCCTTCTTACTTGTCATCTCTGGGCGCGTTGATTCCCAAGGGATTTGTCTACATGCTATATTGTGAGCAGATGAGGAAATGGGGCTTGGATGAGGGAATTCAGCTATAAAGATTCACAATAAAGGTTTAACAGCCTTTTTGGAGACTCTATCCTGATCTGGGCCCTGCCTGAAAGCAGGGAGTCCAGGAACCCTCTTGCTGTCTAGGAGGTCAGCTCTGGACGATAGCAGCTTACCCAGTGCTGTGAGGGGGCACCCGTATCACACTGCTAGGGAGCCAGAAGGGTGCTTCATGGGGGTGGGTGGTCTCACACTGAGCCTTTAAGGCTACAGGAGTTTGTCTGAACAAAGGGGTGGGGCAAGGGGGAACAAGGCAGATATGTCCACAAGATGTGGAAATGAAATGGCATGTGTTTTGTGATTTCAGGCACATGTAAGGTGCACACACCTCACACATGATTTTTTGTGCATGTGTGTATGCATTTTTACATATATGCAGTCATACCCGTGTGTGTGTATGTATATGTGTGCTTGTGGAGGCCAGAGGGTGATGTCAGACAACTTCCTCAATCACTCCCTACTTGGTTTTTTGAGGCAGGGTCTCTCAAAATTCAGCTAGACCAACTGGCCAGTGAGCCCCAGGGATCCTCCTGCCTCTGCCTCCCCAATGCTGGGATTACAGGTGTGTGCCACTGCACCCAGCTTTTGTGGGGGTTCTGAGGACCCATACTCAGGCCCTCACTTTGGTGTGGCAAGACTGTTTCATTACTGAGCTATCTTCCCAAACTCTCACTTGCCATTTTTCTAAAATGTAGGCCCCAGGGATCCTAAATTATTTGTTCAAGGGGAGGAAGAAGACAGTTTCTGCCACAGTCTCTCATGGAAGACAGTCAGCATCCAGGCCTTATTCAGAGACCCACATTACATTAGGGAGGAAACACCCTCATTCATGTCAGACAAGATGCAAGAGGGCTCAGGAATGCTGCATTCTGGGATGAGGTTTAGGTGTGGTCTATAATTTCTGGGCTCATTCTAGCCTCCCATGGTCTGTACCCAGGGCCCCAAACCCAATCTGAGAACAGGTGAGTTTCTCTTCTTGTAACAAATATCAAGGAAGAAATACAAGAATGTTGGCTGGACACATAGGATTATTTGATGAGCTAGGTGAAAACAATTTTGGCATATATTACTATTATTATAAATTCATTTTGAGACAGGGTCTCATGTATCTCAGGATGGCCTCAAATGCTATGTAGCCAAAAGGATGACCTTGAACTTCTGCTCCTCCTGCCTCCATGTCCCAAGTGCCAGGATTCTTGGAGTGTACAATCAAGCCAGATTTATGTGGTCCTGGGGATTGAACTCAGGGCTTTGTGCACGCTAGGCTCTACCCACTGAGCCACATCTGCAGCCAGCATTATTATTATGAAATAGGGTTAATCTACTACAATTTGAGGGCGACCACACTGTGTCAGATAATATTTAGAACTCTGAGAAGGTAGCACACGTTCCTTCTAGAGCAGTTTCGTATATTGTGTTAGACCCACTGACGATAAAGAATTTGTCACTAAGGCGATCATCGAGCTGGCACTTCACTTGAGAAACTTCTAGAAAAGGATTAGAAAAGGAGCTACAAACTTCCCAGCCCCAAGGATGGGCCCTGTGGCGTGATGGAGCCTGCTTCCACCTCGAGGGCCCTGGAAGCTCAGGGTCAAAGCCCTTGACCCCAAAGTCCATGCATTTCACCCTGTCACATCTCCAAGCCACATGGAGGAGACGCCACCAGCACCCGTGGTGGCGGCAGGTTCCTGTCCTCCGGTTGACATTGACAAGCGACGCTTTGTCTCCTGGGGCCTTCTCAGTCTCGGACAAATGGCTATTAGAGGGGCAGAGTAATGGTGATATACGCGGAGCCCGCCAGTTGGTTAGGCTGGTGGCTTTAATGGCTGTCTTGGAGGTGACATTCCATTAGGGTGATTGAACTTAATTTTAATGGCAGGATGACTTAATGTTTCATCATTTCCTCCCAGGCTCGAAGGTCAGTCGAAAAACTTTTTTCTCTAGGAATTATGCTTCAAGAGCCTCACAATGCTGTCCCAACGTAGGTTAATGCTAAAATACTGAATTGTAATGGCTAAGTTCTTGGACAGATGAGCCCGTTTGCCACCTTGGGCATGTTGGCTCAGTGTCCTTGGAAGTCACACGTCTTGGGTTTGAACATGGACTCCATCGCTCCCTGTCTGCGTGGACTTGGGTAACTTACTTAACCGCTGTGTGCATCAGCTTCCTTTTCTGGAAAACTGGGCAATGGCAGTGGGTACTGCTTGCTTTGAACGGGGTTGTTTTGAGGACCACGTGATTTGGGGTGAAGCACATGGAGTTGTCTGACACCCGGGAGGGTCATGAAATTTGCAGTTGCTATACATTCATTACTTCTGTCATCCGTGTGACAAAGTGGCAGAAGTAACTTACGAGAGAAAGGATTTGTTTTGGCTCACGGTTTTAGGGGATTTTAGTCCGCCAGGACAGGGAAGGCATGACGGCAGGAGCAGCCTGGCCTGCGCTGGTGGGAGGAGACAGCTTTTCATCTTATGGCGACTCAGGAGGAAGGAGAAGAGACAGAAAGCTGCGTTGAACTGGAACCTTCAAGGCCCACCTCCAGTGGCCAGCAGTGACTTCTTAATGGTTCTGCAACCTTCCAAAACAGTGTCACCAGGTGGGGGACAAGTGCTCAAATCACGAGACTGTGGGGACATTGCAGTCTCAAGCTCTAATGTGGTGTTCTTAGCCAGGGAAAGGAATGACTTATAGGGCAAGGGCCACGGGAAGTGCAGACAGGGCAAGTGCAGAAAGCCTGTTGGGTTGGTGCAGAGCCTGGAGCACACTGGCTCATCGTGCACGGTGTCCTAGCAAATGGAAGGAAGGGGACAGGAAAGAGGTGTTTCCAGAACATCTTTGCTGACAGTGGGAACAGACATAAATAAATATATTTGAGAGCCATTATGAAGGAGGCCTGGCAGGACCTTGTGGCTAATTGGATGTGGGGCTGAGGGAGCAGGAGAGGCTGGGGTGACTTTGAGGTGCAGACGAGGTAGCTGGTGGAAGGTGCGGTTATCCCAGCTGGGCCAGGCAACCCTTGTTTTATGAACATCACACTGGAGGTCACAGCTTGGGGTTAGGGTCTGGCCCTGGCAAGCCAGGCGGGGCTGAGATAGTGCTGGGAGTCCTCTGCAAAAGAGAGTGGCTTTCTCAGTTCCTGGGGATGAGCAGGAAAGAGAGAAGAAGGGTATTTGAGGACAGGGATAAGGGACATTCATAGGGCTAGAGGCTGGCAAAGGCAAAGAGAGGTGGGCAGAGAATGGCGCCCAATCGCCTGACCAGCGGGTGTTCCTGGGTACAAGTCAGAGGCCTTGGAGACAAAAAGGAGAAAGTAGAGCTGTTGGATCAGCCACTGACTCTGTGTGTGTGTGTGTGTGTGTGTGTGTGTGTGTGTG
>PVHP010035558.1:0-18427 GCA_004024765.1 Zapus hudsonius
TTTTTTCTTAATTTTTTAAAATTAATATCTTTATTATGAGTACATGTATACATTGTATGAACAACTCTTGTGGATGTGTCCCTGTTTCCCTCCTCTCTGTCCCCTACCCACTGGGGTCCTTCCTCAGTGTGCATATAGTTTTTCCCCCAAGGCAAAGCCCTCACTCTGCTTTAACCGCTGAGCCATCTCTCCAACTGAAGATTTAGTGATACAATTATACATCTAGTTATACATTTTAATGACATACTTACAGGTGATTCTAGGATGCTTGCAGATATTTCTTCACTCACTGCCCTTGGTGCACAGACCAACTGGTATGCAGTCTTCACATTGCCCTTGACTTCCCGCAGGAGACTGACCTTGATGTCTCCGTAAATGACTTTTTTCTCACCGTGGTAGATCCAGGCATTGACCGACTCCTCCATCACTGTAGCTTCCATAATTATAGACCATAATCATTGTGATTCCCTCCCCCCTCCCCCATATCTCCTCCCCCTCTCAATTAGTCTCTGTTTTGTTTCGGTGTCATCATCTTTTCCTCCCATTTTGTGTAGGCATTATCAGGCACTGTGAAGTCAGGAATATATGTGCATGTGTGTGCATTTGAGTATGCATGGATGCATGGATGTGGGTACATGTGTGTGTGTGTGAATGCATATCTACATATGTGTGCTTGCATGTGGGGGTCGGAGGTTGAGGTTTGGTGTCTTCCTCTATTGCTCTTCCTATGATGATTAATTGAAACAGAGTCTCTCACTGAACCCAGAGTTCACCTATTTGGCAGGACTGGATGGTCAGCAAGCCCCAGGCATCCTCCTGTCTCCATCTCCCTAGACTAGAATTACAGGAACACACCACCATGCCTGACATTTTATGGAGTTCTGAGAATAAAACTCAGGTCCTGGTGCTTGTGTACTAAGCTCTTTACTGACTGAGCTGTCTCCCCAGCCCCAATGACGATAATAATGCTTTTTTTTTGTTTTGTTTTGTTTTTTGTTTTGTTTTTCGAGGTAGGGTCTCGCTCTAGCCCAGGCTGACTTGGAATTCACTGTGTAGTCTCAGGGTGGCCTTGAACTCATGGTGATCCTCCTACCTCTGCCTCCCCAGTGCTGGGATTAAAGGCGTGCACCACCACGCCCGACTTAATGCATGTATTTTTGAACATGTGTTTGTAATGGGACTAAAGTAGGAATGAAGGCTCATGTGGAATGGGCATACAGATTTTTGACATTGTCTAATTGCTTTTTAAGAGTGGTGCTAATTTGCCCTCTAGCCAAAAGTATACATAATGAATCTCTACTTTTGCCCAAAGTGAATTTATAATTTAAAAAAGTGTCCCTTGAATAGGTACATGTGACTGACCTCTGACCCAGTACATTATATATAAAGAAGACTTTATCCAAAAGACCCGTCACTCAACCGAACTGGGTAGAGACCCTGCGTTATTGATTTCTAAATTTCAACAGAACGTCTAGCCTTCATCTAGCATCAGGTTTATGCTCTCTCTGTACTGCTGCTTTAGGAGCTTATTTTGACCTGAGGGTTTATGAAAAAATAAATTCTATTTCCTTTGATCTCCTTCCTCTTCCCTTCTTCAGAATACTTAAGAACGAGAGGAAGTTATGTTCTGGTTGTATGAACATGGAAACCCTGACATTCCAATGAGAAATGTCTGGTCATTCCCTCCTTTGGATGTTTTCTGAGGCCCTCGCTTTCCAAAAGTGGTCTTTAGGAGATGAGTGGTCCAGGTTGTAGTCTTAAATCTACAACTTGAAAAGCAACTTGAAAAAGCTGGGGTTAAGAAAAAATACAGCTATGAGCCCGGTGTGGTGGTGCACGCCTTTAATCCCAGCACTCGGGAGGCAGAGGTAGGAAGATCACCATGAGTTCAAGGCCAGCCTGAGACTACATAGTGAATTCCAGGTCAGCCTGGGCTAGAGCGAGACCCTACCTCGAAAAAACAAAAAAGAAAAGAAAAAATACAGCTATGGCCTCAAAAGATTGGGCTGGTGAAGTGGGAATTATACAATCACCCTTGCAGATTTCAGTCGACAAATTGCCCTGTTCGCCCTCTGCTGGTTTTTTAAGGGAAAAACATGAATGATTGAAATATTTCTCCCTTATTTCTGTCTTGAGAAATCAAAATTCCAGTTAAAATATCTAGTCATAAAACTGTTACATGAATATCTATGATCTTTTATGAATTCTAATAATCTGAATTACTGTGTTTGCCAAGCAGTGGGTCATTAAGACATATGGTGGTGTGATTCAGGTGTCCCCCATAAACTTATGTGTTCTGAGTGCTTGATCCCCAGTTGATGGTAATTTGGAAATTGGAACCTTGTTGTAGGTGGGCTTTGGGGGGTGGTGTTTATGGGGGTTCTAGCCAGCTTCCCTTTGCCAGTGCTTGGCATACTCTCCTGTTGCTGTTGTCCACCTGATGTTGGCCAGGAGGTGATGTCCACCCTCTGCTCATGCCATATTTACCCCTGCCATTGGAGAGTATTCCCCTGGAGTCTGTAAACCAAAATAAACCTTTACTCCAACAAGTTACTTTTGGTCACGTGCTTTGTGCCAGGAATGTCAAGCAAACGGCAACAGGACGGAAGGAAATTGTTTTGCTTCTCTTGTATTTCAACTGAGGACCACAAGTTGTAGAGATTGTAGAGTTTTTACCTGATTATTATACTACAGGTGAATTTTCAAGTTGAGAAGAGTAAACTGCTAGTTTGTTAAAGTTGCTGCAGAAAGAGCCGTAAATGTCATGCAGGTAATCTCCAAAATTCACAAAACCCCACAAAGTGTTACACCTTTTTTTTTTTTCTTAGTGATTGGAAGTCCATATTTTTATGGGATTGTTTTCCCATACTTTAGCAGAAATATGCCTGAGCTGGGTATCCAGTGATCTCTCTAATTTCAGTTCATCCATATAAATGTGATTAAAAAAATAATGGATAAAATGGATGGTAAGAATATAAAATTTCCAAAAGATTCCCTTGGACAGGGCGTGGAATACATAAGGTTAGGAAGTAAGGTGTCCTGCTGTCCTGGCCAGGCCCAAAGATACTGGTTCTAGATTTCTCTGTTGTTTGGGTCATTTGCCAGATTAATAGTAGCATCATAACAATCCAAGTGTGGTGGTATACACCTTTAATCCTAACACTCAGGAGGCTGAGATTGGAGTTCAAGGCCAGCCTGGGGCTACAAAGTGAATTCCAGGTAAGCCTGAGCTACAGTCACACCCTGCTTCAAAAAATATAAATAAATAAACAAATAGTAGGTAGTATGTACCTATGCTTATACTGTCTTTCTGCAATAAAGACCATATGTGATTAAAGTTTTTTTCTGAATTAGACTTAATAAACATTGTCATTTTCCAAGAACTATCTTCTCTAAATGTTTCAATAGAGGAATTTAATAGACTGCTGTTTTCTGGCTCCCAGAAACATTCCAGTTTATGAAAGCTTAGAGTTTTGTGGACAAAGAAGCATTTTAGGGGAAAGTTTTTCCACTAAACCATGGTTTTCTATTTGTTTACTTTTCTATCTCCCTGCCAATAAAAAAAGAGCAATGAACCATTGTGGAAGAGATGATGGAAAGAATGTAAGAGCCAAAAAGGAAGGAAGGAAGGCATGTTTTATAATACTGTCTTCCAGACACAAAGTGGCTAGGGTATTCATGACCTCACAGTGGCTGAGGCTACCTACACAAGACCTGCTTAATAGGGGGAAAATGATGGCATTAAAATAGAAGAAAGCCAGGAATGGTGACGTATGCCTTTAATCCCAGCACTGGGGAGGCAGAGGTAGGGGGACTTCTGTGAGTTGGAGGCCAGCCTAGGACTACAGAGTGAGTTCCAAATCAGCCTGGGCTAGAGTGAGACCCTACCTTGAACAACAACAACAAAAAACAATCAATGACTTTTGTGATGGTTAAGTTTATTTGTCAACTTGACCTATGTAATAATCCACAGTAATCTTGGGTGGGTCTCTGAGCTTGCCTGCAGAAAGGACTGACAAAAGGAGGAGGTCCCTTCTCCAGAGTTGTCCTCCCCAGTGGGTGGGCCTTCCAAGGGGACCATATATAAGGAAGCTTGAGGGGAAGGGAACCTCTCTTCCTTCCTCCCCTGGCTGCTGGTGCTTGTTCGTGACTTGCATTCGCATCCTACTCTCCTTTCCTGGACATCAGAACCCAGTTTCCTTGGCCTCACATCATGGACTGAAGAGCAGCCACTCCCCAGGGAGCCATCAGGCCTTCAGTGCTGGATTGGGACTGCTGAGACATCCAGCCACTTGGACTGAACAGCTATTGGTACCTTCACCCATGGGCCTGCAGACTGCTATTATTGGACTGTCATAAGATACTTCAATAAATTCCCTTTTACTACAATCCGTTCTATCACCTGTTTCCTCTAGAGAACCCTGACTAATACAACTCTCTACTATGTGTTGTCTCTAGTGGAAGGGTGAACACAGCTTTCACACAAAGAGCCATCATTCAGCTTTGAGTTTAAGAATCATATTTCTAAATTTACCTAATTATAGGCCTGAAGCCAAAGACTTTTGCCTCAGAGTCTAGAAGATGTGAACATAGTTTATTTATTTATTTTTATTTACAACTCAATAGTGAGACTAGGAAATAATAGTTCCTTCTAAACTAAGTGGGATAAACTTGATGAAATTGAAATAAATTAGGGGAGGGGGCTGGAGAAATGGCTCAGGGGTTAGGCCCTTGCTTGCAAAGCCAAAAGGCCTGGGTTTGGTTCCCCAGGACCCACGTAAAGCCAGATGCACAAAGTGGCGTATATATCTGAAGCTTGTTTGCAGTGGCAAGAGGCCTTGGGATGCCCATTCTCTCTCTCTCTCTCTCTCTCTCTCTCTCTCTCTCTCTCTCTCTCTCTCTCTCTCTCTGCAAATAAATAAATAAAAATAAACAAGCTAGAGGAAGTCAGGTGACCCAGAAGCACCTTCTCCATGACAACCCCTGGGGAGGAGCAATACCAGAGGAGCTCAGAGGACAAGCCATGCTCTGCATTGCAGGTGGCTTTTGAGACTGCAGAGTTGCCCCCCTCAGAATGGGTGACAGAAAAGCAGGTGAAGCAGGGCTCCAGGTGGTGGTGTTCTGAAGAGAGACCTCAGAGCAGTGGAAACAAGCCGGGCTCTCAAGGTGATGTGCAGAAAGCGGGCCTGAGTTCCTGCTCCCAGAGAAAGCAGAGGAGCAATGCCGGGAGGGAGGATGTTGTGATGCCAGGAATGAGGCTGAAGTGCCCTCCTGGGCAGGAGCCAACAAGAGGCAGAGGAAGGACCACGTGCTCAGCACACTCCATTCCCCAGTGCCAGGATCCACTTGAAAACGCATAAGATCTTAAAATTGCCTGCATAGTTATTCATAGCAAACTGAGAAGCACCTGCAAAGTCACCACAGTGTGTGTGTGTTTCCCGATCTGTGTGGATTGTTTCAATGATTAGTTGAGTTTTTCTTATGCTGCTGCTACTACGTTCCCTTGTGCAGGGTTCTATACTGCTGAGCTACAGCCACAGCCTTAGGTGAGTTTTATTATAGAAGCCAAAGACAATTACTGTTCCATCACATGTGAATTGTGACTATACATTTCACGCCTTTGTCACAGACATGTGAATTGATGACTAAAACAAAATGTGATATGTGGTCAAAGAATCAACAAAGAAAGCATCAATTTCTTCCTGCAGAAAAGAGGAACTTACATTTAAGTTTGTTTTTTTTTTCCTATTAAACACCAAGGGCTTGAATTTATTTTATTTTATTTATTATTTTTTTGTTGTTATTTTTTGTTTTTTGAGGTAGGGTCTCACTCTAGCCCAGGCTGACCTGGAATTCACTATGTAGTCTCAGGGTGGGGTTGAACTCATGGTGATCCTCCTACCTCTGCCTCCCAAGTGCTGGGATTAAAGGCGTGCGCCACCACGCCTGGCTCCGGCTATTTTTAAAATTTTATCTTTATTGTCCAAAATTAGATACATCGATTGAGCAAATTTTGTGCTTATATTCCCATTTCCCTCCTCCTTGTCCCCAATCCACTGGGTATCCTCCTCGGAGGGCACACTGGATCAATCCATGTGGCAAGGGGTTATAGATAGCACAGGAGGCACCAAGGTTGCCCCCCTCCCCTTTTATGTGTTGTAGCTGAGGGGCATTATGTCTCTGGGTAATCTCTCCCACCATAGCTCTTACAATCTTTCCACTAGGGTTTTTTTTTATTAACTTTATTTATTTTTAGATTTGGAAGTTTTATGATTTCATTATATAAGGATGAGTTGTCAGTTTCCAACATAAAATATTCACTTATTATAATTATGTTAATAGACCCAGGTATATGTAGTTCAGTTGGTAAAGGCTTGCCTCGTATGCAGGAAGACCTGGCTTTGATTCTCAGCACTGCATAAAATGGTGGGAGGTGAAGGCCTTTAATCCCAGCGCTCAGGAGGTGGTGTTAGGAGAATCAGAAGTTTAAGGTCATCCTCAGCTACCTAGTGAGTTCCAAGCCAAACTTGTCTTAAAAAAGAAAAAAAAAAGTATTCCTGCTCGTTTGCATTTATATGTGTGCATGGTGTGTGGGCACATGTGTGGATGTTCTCATGTGTGTGGTGTCGGTGTGCTTGAAGGTAGGTCAGAGGTTGATGCCAGGCGTCTTCCTGAATGGCTTTCCATTTATTTGCTGAGGCAGGGCCTCTCACTTCAGCCCAGAGCTCATCAATTTGGCCCAGGGATCCCCTGTCTCTGCCTCTTAAGCACTAGGATTATAGGCAGGCTGCCATACTCACCCAGCACTTTGTGGGGGTTGTGGATCTGAATTCAGGTCCTCACAGCAGGCAGCAAGCCTTGTGCCTAGCCCCTGATTTTAATACTCTATTAGTTAATAGTAAGTATACAGAAATGATCAGGAGAGCACGCATGTGCGTGTGTCAAGCTGCAGGTCGGCCTAGCTAGAGCCCTGCACAGGGACCCCTCACCTGAGAGAGAGCACACAGAGCAAGCCTGGTTAGATGAACACATCCACTTGTTTCTCAGGAGCCCTCTCTTTTGGATGATTACTTTCTGCCAGCTTCATAGAGCACGTCTGCCTTCCTCATCTACCAACCACTGGCGGAGGCCAGCGTCTGGCAGATCATTCATGAAAGCCTTCTTTGGTGGTGGGGGAGGCTCCTGGTGCCTCACTTTGATCAGATCTGACATGGAATGAAGTTCTATAGTCTCTTCTTCTTTTTCACATATTACTCTAGCAGTTTTCTTTTCCTTTATTTTAAAAATATTTTTATTTATTTCTTTCCAAGCAAAGAAAGAGAGAAGAGAGACAGAGAAAATGGGCATGCCAGGGCATCTGGCCACTGCTAATCAACTCCAGATGCATGTACCAAAATGTTCATATGGCTTTGTGTGGGTACTGGGGAATCGAACCCAGGTCCTTAGGCTTTGCAGGCAAGCACTTTAACTATTGACTCATCTCTCCAGCTCTGTTTTCTTTCTTTTTTTTTTATTTTTGAAGCAGAGTCTCACTCTAGTCCAAGTTGACCTGAAACTCACTCTGTAGCCCAAACTCACCTCAAATTCATGGCAATCCTCCTACCTCAGCCTCCTGAGGGCTGGAATCAAAAACATGTGTTACCACACCCAACTATTGCTCAAGAAGTTAGGACAAACAAAAACCACAAACTTGCTTATTTTTCATAAGGAATCTGTTATCAAAGATAATTTCCATAAGAACTGACTCCAGCTATCCAACATTTATTTGCCCAGTTATGAAGATTTATAAACCTACACATTAGTAAAAATTTTAACATTTACTACACATTAGTAAAAATTTTAACGTTCCATAGTTTGGGTTGTATAAAGGCATCCTTTCCAGATTAAATGATAAAGTGATGCTCTCTTGATTCGGTCACAACAAAGCAAATAGTCTTCACATCCCACACCCAGGCACATGGTGTGAACAGCACTGTGAGAATCAGCCAAGGAGTACTCACTCTGTCCAGCCTCTACTCCTATGCAGCCTCAGAAGAGTGAGAAAAGAAACAGTTACATGGAATTTATAGCACATTCCAGAAGAAGTGAGTGTCATTGACTTTCTAGAATACCTCCTAGTATGTTACTGGGTTTTGGTCTTTTATCTAAAATATTTTCTGTAAATATTTGTTTCCATAATCCTGAGCCCAGAAATCACAGATTCTTAAAGAAAAATTTCAGTGCCAGGAGTGGTATATCTTCCAGGGAGCTGTTACGGAGGCCCCTGATGTCCCTATTAACAAAGACACCACATGCTTGGGCTGCAGGTCACTGAGAAACCAAGTTGGAGCTGAGCTGGAAACCTCCTCCCTGTTGACTAGCCGTCAGAATGCTGGAAGAGCTATACAGCCTGTTGGAAGAGAAAAGTCATCCATGGTCTTTTTTTCTTGCTAAACTTTTTGTTAACAGCTTCCATATTTATAGACAATAAACCATGATAATTCCCTTCCCACTCACCCTTTCTCCCTCTCAAATCCACCCTCCATTATATCCCCTCCCCTTCTCAATTAGTCTCTATTTTATCCCGATAGCATTATGTTTTCCTCCCATTATGAAGGCCTTGTGTAGGTAGTGTCGGGCAAGGTCAGGACTATCAAGGTCATTTTGTGTCTGGAAGATTGCATTGTAAGCAGCCCTACTCTTCCTTTGGCTCTTACAATCTTTCCACTGATTCTTCCAAAATAGACCCTGAGCCTCAGAGGGTATGACAGAGATGTCCCAGTCTACTGTCTTTCTGATGTCATCATCGTTTTCCCTCCATTTATGCAGGCCTTGTGTAGGTAGCATTGGCCACTGTGAAGTCACGAATATCATGACTTCAAACCACAAACAAAAGCAAGTGACTCCACTGTCACTTCTCAGCACTATGTGACTTCTGAGTTATCCCAGTGGTCACAGCTATCTGAAACAAGAAGCTTCTCTAGCCAAAAGTTAGAGTAGCATTATTATATGGGTATTCTCATTTAAGAAAAAAAAGTGCTCATAAGGCAGTTTACTGGGCATAATACATACATTTAGCCAGACAATAGCAGACATTATTCCCCTAGAGCTCATAACCTCTCCCACCATAGGCTTTTGACTAGGTCTTCAGTACCAGGCATACATTCCCTTCCTTGAAGTGGGCTTCCAATTCAATTAGAAAGCAGTTGGTTTCTCCCATAATAGATGTATCACTATTGCACTAGTTGGCACATTTGGTCTGGCCATAAATGGTCTTAACCAGCAGTGGATCCTGAAAGCTTTATGGCTGGCCAGCCTTGCAAAATATACCAACTGGTGCAATGGTGGCATGTCTGCTATGGGGGAAACCAACTGCTCTCTGATTGGACTTGAGGCCCGCTACACAAAAGGGAATTCATGCCTGATACTGAAAAACAAGTCAAAAGCCTATGGCAGACTCCCAGCAGCCTGGCCCCGCTGGGAACGGGACACGGGGCAGTGAGTGAGTGGATGGCAGGGACAGCCACCTGCAGAGCTGCCGGGGCAGCAGTGGAGAATTTGACCTAGGGAATCACTAGCACCGAGCATGGAAGCCCACAAATTGTTCTGGTATTTTCGAATGCCAGAGCTGATTGACATCCGGCAGTATGTACATACCCTTCCAACCAACACTCTTGTGGGTGTTGGAGCTTTTGCAGCGCTCACAACTTTCTGGTATGCCACAAGGCCCAGGGCCCTGAAGCCACCATGTGACCTCTCCATGCAGTCAGTGGAAGTACCGGACACTGATGGTGCTCGAAGATCTATGCTCTTTAACAGTGACGAGCTCATGGTGTACTATTATGATAACAGGACATTTTACGATGGCTTCCAGAGAGGCACTCAGGTGTCAAATAATGGCCCTTGTTTAGGTTCTCAGAAAACATACCAACCCTGTGGGACCCTGCTAAGAGGCATGGAGGATATAGGGTTTTGCTGAGACCGGAAGGCATCTGGGACTGTCTTCATGAACTGGAGTGTTAGTGTAAAATGACCTCCGAAGTAATCCACAGACTATACAGCTGGCACCTACATGCGGGGCAGTCCACAGGCTGGACAGCAGAAACTCTGGTATAAACAGGGGAAGGTAGGTCTCCTTCCACAGGAGGAACATCGACCCTGGGGGCTCCAGGGTCTTGCCTCCATGCTCTGAGGGCTGGCATGTCTTTGATTTTTTTCTTTTATCTTGATAGCCTCTCCTTCAAAGGTTCTTTAGCCTCTCTTCAGGGATTCCTCGTTTTTTCCTCTCTTTTGTTTCCTTCTCTCAAGTTAAACAAATGCAATAACTCGGCTACAAGATCTAACTAAAGAAAAGGACCCCTCCCACGGGATACAAAAAACTTGTTATCTAAACAGAGACAGACAGCTAAATAGCGTCTTTTACCTTTTTCCTAAGCAAAGGCAAAAAAAACTAGAGCTTCCATTTGCCTGCCAAACAGCCAGGGCTGTCTGCAGTCCAAAGGCCTACATTCTTGTGTAAAGATAAGGTGTTAATGAGGCATACATTCTTAATATCCTCACAACAGAGGTCAAAAAACTTCTACTCACTAACAAAACACCTTAAAACATTAACCCTTTTTAATTTTAATAAATAAATATACATACTTTACTTAAGTTTACTTAAGTTTAATTCAATAGACTTAATTTAAATTAATTTATAAGGCTTTTTCTCTGTATAACATTTATTTATACAGATGTAAAAGTGAGTTAAGCCTCGTGGCACAATTTCTCTTAATCCTATAAAGGATGAGAAACTAAGTTCTATAGACAAATATGTGTTAGATGCCAGTTCTATAAAAGTCAACTACAAAGTTTTTTCATCTATTACTCAATGGTTAGAGACATTAACTACTTACTGTAAATGCTATATGTTGTCTGCTTGCTTATAAAAACAAAAGGAGGAGAATACCCCTAGAAAGTGTTTTACTTATAAGTGGGTGTTAAGGATCAGACTGTTCAATATTTAGAGATTCTTATCCATGGTTATACTCATTTGGCATTCTTGGAAAAAAGGATCTACTCCAGAATTTTGGTAAAAGCTCCAATTATAAACTTCTAATCTAGGTATAATTTCCAAAGGTATTTTCTTGGTCTATTTTATCAAGAAAATTAATTTTGTTTTTGTCAAAAAGACTGGTCACAATACTCTTTTAAAAAGTGACCACAAGTCAGTTTTAAGTTACTAAGTCATTCTCTCTCCTAATGGTGAGAGGTGTTAAACTTAAAAATGCCAAAACCACAGGCTCAAATTTAGGCCAAATTAAAACAAGCTATATTTGTGTATACAAGAGCTGACCAGCGGCTGTCTCACCCAATTAACAGGGCTTAAGAGACTAACAGAAAACAAAGAAAAAGTGAGATTTCATCTCCAAAACCCTGAAACATTTCTTTTTTTTTTAAGTCTTAAATATATATTTATTGTCTATAATGAGTTACATTATTCAGTGGGCAAACAATGAGTTGTTATCCCCAATTCCCTAATGTCCCCCTCCCCATCCCCAATCAGCTGGATATCCTCCTCCGTGGACCATCTGGATCATTCCTTGTGGCAGGGGACCATGGATAGCCTATTACTCAGCCCAGTTCTCCTGGCCCAAGTGTGTTGATACTGAAGGGTGCCATGCCTCTGGATAGTCTCCCCCACCATGGCTCTTACAATCTTTCCGCCCCCTCTTCTGCATAGTTCCCTGAGTCATGGTGGATGAGTATTAAGGCTGCTTTAAGGTTGTGAGTTTAGGGGTCTTTGTGTCGAAGATTGTTGGTTTCTGTCTCACTGGCTTGTCCTGTGTAGATAGAATGTTTGTGGCTGTGGGCCCCTCGTTCCTCCCGTCCTTCTCTGTGGGATTCCATATGGATCCTCCACGGTATGACTGTGGTGGCTCCTCTTTTGCCAGAATCTCAGGTATCGGCCTACGGTCGGTTGGTAAGGTTAGATGGTCCCCAGCTCTCTCGCTGCATCCTGAAAAATGCAAGCACGGTCTCCATTGGAGAGTGTGATCAGTGTAAGTTAACAAATATACACATTTCTGGATTACCTAGATTCTATTTTTAGTAGCCTCCCTGTCAATCGCTCCCACAGTGCATCTTGTCTTAGGAGCCCAAGAGTACGGGATCCGGTAACTATCGCCCTGAATCCCAAGTTCCAGACAAGGGGTCCTCCTCACTAAGTGGAAAATTGGCCAAATTTGAAAGCTGTTGATTGTCTCCAGGCCCAGGCTCCTCCATTGCACAAGTGCTCCTTTCTTGGTTTGCTGTTCTCTCCTAGTAGGGGGTGTGGTCAGCCTACTCATGACCACAGATTATGTTTCCTGTCAGTGGTCTCTGTTTACTCCAGCTGTTGTTGATCATTTTCCCCTGGCAGCCTGTGCAGTGCCTTCTAGCACTACACTAACTGCCTTCTGGGGGCTGGATACCATTCCGGACGTTGAAGGGTCTCTCGATGCTGGTCGATGGCATTCTGTGGTTTCTTCAACAACAGGGTTCCAAAACCCTGAAACATTTCTATTAAAAAAAATTAATCAAACAAGCACAATTAAGCAGGATTTACAGAGATAAAATATTATAGCTACCAGCCGGGCGTGGTGGCGCACACCTTAATCCCAGCACTCGGGAGGCAGAGGTAGGAGGATCGCCGTGAGTTCGAGGCTAGCTTGAGACTACAGAGTGAATTCCAGGTCAGCCTGGGCTAGATCGAGACCCTACCTCGAAATACCAAAAAAAAAAAAAAATTATAGTTACCTATAAATCCTTTGTGAGTCAAAGTAACTAGATAACTTCTTCAATGTACAAGTAACTTTTAACACATGCTTATCCATTATCTTACAGCTGTGATTGCCCTGCCTGTTTCTCAGGACAGCGCTCTTCCCTGCTATAAATTATCCTCTTTGTCTTATCTTCAAGGACTTCTTTCAACTAGGTTCTCTGAGATTCTTCAGCTGTTAAACAGAAAAAGTTTAGCCTCCTTAATGTTAACTCTTTCAACAGCCTTACTAATTTTAGTTTTATTCCTCCTCACAGCTGCCCAAGGTGACACATGTGCTGTTATCAAAGTTAAATGCTGTGTATATCTCTTTCTAATAATTGTTAATGTATGTCATCTGCTTTATCCATACAGCCCTTTCAGTGGGGCTCTCCCTCTGCTGATCTCCACTGACCTTCTCCCTTTACCATCCACCCCAATGCCTCAAACTGCTTCTTTTACAATTCCCTTCCAATTCTATGCTAAATGAACATTAAAAAATTCATTTCTTTTTTTAATTTTATTCATTTTCAAGCAGAGAGAGAAAGAGAGAGAGAGAGAGAGAGAGAGAGACAGAGAGAGAGCACCAGGGCCACCACCTTGTGGGTCTGGCTTAATTGGGTACTGGGGAATTGAACCTGGGGCCTTAGGCACTGGAGGCAAGTGCCTTAACCTCTGAGCCATCTCTCCATCTCTGAACATAACTCTTAAACACTTTGTCTCTATAACAAACTGTTCTCCACCCAGGCTCTTCGATATCCAGTTCTTTAGCCAAGAATGGACATCCCCTTTGTCTGTTTAATTCCAGGCCCACTGATGCCAGATACCTCTCTGACGATTGTTTTACAGCGACCACCTGCATTGCATCAGGGCTCTTGCATTGCATTGCTATGGTGTGGAGGAAATTCCAGCCCATGTGTAAATTCCTCCACCCCCATTTATTGCTCTCCAGCTATAATTGTTCCACAGGTCTATCTCTATACAAAAAATGAAGCAGCCTTCTTCTGGCCCAGCCCTTGCCAACCAAAAAAAAACCCCCCAAAAAAACAAAAAAAAAAAAAAACTTTCATCCTTCCTGGTTGGTGTGCCGTGATGGAACTCTCCCTGTAGGAGCCTCAGGGATTCCAGGAGCTGCCCTTGCCCAGACCCACCACTTCCCAAGAGACTTCAGAGATATCAGCCACCAGCAGCCTTGAGTCCCTTCAGAGACGATTGACTCCTATTGCGGTCAGCTTCCTAGTTGCTGCACAGAAAGAACCCAAGCAAAAGCGGTTTATGGAGGAATGGGTTTATTAGGCTTACAGACTCGAGGGGAGACTCCATCCTGGCAGGGAAAACGATGGCATGAGCAGAGGGGTGGACATCACCTCTGCCACAGCACTACAAACAGTGGCAGGAAGGTGTGCCGAATACTGGCAAGGAGAAGCTGGCTTATAACGCCATAAGCCTGCCCCCAACAACACAGCTCTAGCGAGGTGGTAATTCCTGAACTGCCATCAGCTGAAAACACATTCATTTGTTTGTGGGGGACACCTAGATCAAACCATGACAACTCCTTTTGCTGAAACAGTGCTCCAAAACCGGAGGACACTAAATCTCATCACTACTGAACATGGGGGACATGGACTTGGGGGGAAAATGTTATTTTTATGTCAATGAGTCTTATATGTTCCCAATGCCCCCTCCCCTTGGTTCTCCAATCCTTTGATTTCCTGGCTCCTCCCACTCCTTAGCCCACTCCTTGCTATAGGAACCCTGCTGCTCCTAGCCCCCTACATCATCCAGTTTATCAAACGACAGATAACCAATATTGCTCGGGTCACTACCAACCAAGTCTTAATACAGTATCAAACCTTGCCTAAAATAGCAGAGGATTATGATGCCACTGCTCCATTATAAAAACAAAAGGGGGGGTTGTGGGACCCTGCTAAGAGGCATGGAGAATATAGGGTTTTGCAGAAACCGGAAGGTGTTCGAGACTGCCTCCTTCTGTTAAAGGAAGTCAAGATGAGTCTGAGGCCTCGATAATTTCAAGCATATCCTGGACCCTCCAGCCCTCCAGGCAGGCCACAGCTGTGCCCTGAGATAAGCAGGCAATTCAAGGCCTAAACTCACTCCAGCTGTAATAACAAACCTGGACAATAAGGTTACAGTTCCTCTGCAGCCATTACCATTCTATACATGTCTAGAGTCATGTGGAAAGCCCCTCCCCAATTTATCTATGCAAACTAGACACCCACAGGCTACTGGCCCCTGCCAATCCACTCATGAGACGTCCACAGACTACCCTGCCCCTACCAATCCCCTTGCTGCCTATGTCCCTGCCTCTGCCTTTTCCTCTATATAAACAACTTTTATCTATACAATAAATGAGAGCTGTCCACTGCCACATTCTCCTTAGTGAACAAAGCTGAGCTGTCTGTGTTTTTTGCTGACAAGCCAGACAAAGCCAAACTCTTACTAGAAGGTGTCGAGAATAAGTTAATACCGAGCCTTAAAATCACAGTTCTCATGGACCCATATGACAGTGATCTGGTGGAACGAGGAAAGAAGTGTGGGGTAGAAATCATCAGCCTGAAAGCCATGGAGGACCTGGGAAGAGTGAGCAGAAAAAAGCCCAAGCCTCCAGCACCTGAAGATCTTGCAATAATTTGTTTTACAAAGTGGAACTACAGGCAACCCCAAAGGCACATTGATCACTCACCGAAATATTATGGGCGAATGTTCAGCTTTTGTGAAAGTGACAGAGACCTCAATCAGCCCTTCCCCAGATGACACTCTGATACCTTTCTTGCCTCTTGCACATACGTTTGAGACTATTGTAGAGTATGTGATGCTGTGTCATGGAGCTGAAATAGGATTTTTCCAAGGAGATATCAGACTACTTATGGATGACCTCAAAGTGCTTCAGCCCACTGTCTTCCCTGTGGTTCCAAGACTGCTGAACTGGATGTTTGACAGAATCTTTTCACAAGCAAACACTACACTGAAGCAGTGGCTGCTGGACTTTGTCTCCAAGAGGAAAGAAGCGGAGTTCTGCAGCGGTATCATCAGAAACAACAGTCTGTGGGACAAAATCATATTCCACAAGATACAATCAAACTTGGGCGGGAAGGTCCAGCTGATGGTCACAGGTGCTGCCCCAGTGTCTGCCACCATGCTGACGTTGATGAGAACAGCCCTTGGCTGTCAGTTCTATGAAGGCTATGAACAGACCGAGTGTACTACGGGTTGCTGCCTGAGCATACCTGGAGACTGGACAGCAGGCCACGTGGGTGCCCCATGCCTTGCAATTATATAAAGCTTGTCGATGTCGAAGAAATGAACTATATGGCTGATAAGGGTGAGGGCGAGGTGTGAGTGAAAGGGCCAAATGTGTTCAGAGGCTACTTGAAAGATCCAGCAAAAACGGCAGAAGCCTTGGATAAAGACGGCTGCATGGGGGACATCGGAAAATGGCTGCCAAATGGCTCCTTGAAGATTACTGACAGGAAAAAGCATATATTTGAACTGGCCCAAGGAGAATACATAACACCAGAAAAGACTGAAAACATCTACAAGTTAAGAGAAGCTGTTGCTCCCGTGTTTGTCCATGGAGAAATCTTGCAGGTGTCTCATAGCAGTTGTGGTACCAGATGCTGAGAACTTAGTTTCCTGGGCTGGGAAGAGAGGAATCCATGGGTCCTTTGAGGAGCTGTGCAGAAACAAGGATGTCAAAAAAGCTACCCTGGAAGATCTTCTAAGACTGGGGAAGGAGTCTGGTCTAAAACCATTTGAACAGGTCAAAGGCATTGCTATACACACTGAATTGTTTTCTATTGACAATGGCCTCCTGACTCCAACAATGAAGGCCAAAAGGCCAGAGCTATGGAACTATTTCAGGTCACAGATTGATGAACTGTATTCCATTCCCCGTTGCTCCCCTTCCCCATCCCCAGTCAGCTGGATATCCTCCTCAGTGGGTAGCCTGGATCAGTCCATGGGGTAGGGGGTTATGGATAGCCTAAGAGTCAACCTGGTTCCACCCCCCCCCCTTTGTATGTTGTTACTGAGGGGGGCCATGTCTCTGGATATTCTCCCCCACCATGGCTCTCACAATCTTTCCGCCCCCTCTTCTGCTCAGTTCCCTGAGTCGTGGTGGGTGAATATTAAGGCTGCTGCCCACTAAACAATGTAACTCATTATGGACAATAAAGAAAAAAAAGTTTAAAAAAAGATATAATGTGAGAACGAGAGCTCAGAAGAAATGGCACACCTCCACAATCCCTTCTTCCACAATGGCCTTCACTCACCTTGGAATCATTGCCTGCAGCAAGCATAGGGAAGGAGACAGCCATGTTTGACTCGTCCGCTGGGGTCTTACTGTAGGAATATTAGAGAAAATGGAACATTGCCTTACAGAAACCTCGTGTCGCAGACCACATTCATGGTGATACACGATTTCCAAAACGAGCCTTAAAAAACTGTAAAGGGGAAACTCTAAATGTGCTAAGTTATTTAAGACTTCCTCAGTTAATAAGGTGGGTGTTCAAACTGTGTGCCCGTTTTTCTAAGCAAGGGTTAGGACTTGGCTCTCTCTGGTTTGTCTGTTACTTGCTGCAAGGGCTGCTCTGGAGAGAGCAGCGCACTGGAGGGATGCTGTCCCCCGAGGAGAGAGAACAGCGGTCCACCTGGAGGAAGCCACAAGTGGACCAGAGACTTTTTAAAATTCCCTTCCACCTGCCCTCCCCCACCTTGCAAACACTCACACAGCACTTTTGGATTGTAAGGGTTCAGAGCAGTCCCTGTTTTATCTGCTGGGACACAGTTCCCAGGAAACCAAAGGACAGCTCCTCTGCAGAATAATGAGCGTGGCCAAGTTTCAGAAAAATGGCCTCTTCTTGCTCACATGGTGGGACACTCTGGGACTCCGGATCTGGTTCCTTTTCTCACCCTCCTCAGGGATTATTGAAAATCCTGCCTTAGACTCTTCGATGAAGACAGCATTTCAAGAAAGAATGAACTGGATTACCCATGTCAACTGTGATGCCTCAGTAGCTGTCCACTTCCTCTCCACCAAACCAACTCGCTGTTTGTAATGGCCAATGGGCTGAATGTGGTTTTCCCATCCAATGATGATGTGGTGATTAACTTGCTTTTTTTTTTCTTCTGCCCAAATAAACTCAGGCAAAGCATGTCTTCAAAAATATTAAGGCTCAGGAGGCAGAGGTAGGAAGATTGCCATGAGTTTGAGGCCACCCTGAGACTACAGAGTGAATTCCAGGTCAGCCTCGACTAGAGCAAGACCCTACCTTGAAAAAATCAAAAAAAATATTAAGGGAGTAGATATACATGGGTACTTATTGAAATGGACAATAATAAGTAAATGTTCTTATAAAACTACCTGATTTCTTATGAAATGCATTTGACAAGCCAAAATTCTGGGATGTAGAAATCTGGAAAAAAATCACTGAGATTAATTTCTCAAGGGATTGAAAAAAAGTTATTTTGGGAATTAGAATTTCACTTTATCATGAGTCTTTGCCACATTTGATTGAATCAAGCTGTCATTTATACATTCAAAGCCACTGTTGTGGAGTGTGTGAGCATACATGTGTTTTTCAAGCACAACAGGGTTTGCATTAAAGACGTGTCATTGTAATAACACTATTTGGTGGCCTAATTTCAGAT
>PVHP010035559.1:0-18348 GCA_004024765.1 Zapus hudsonius
GACTAAAGGCATGTGCCACCACTCCAGCTCTCAAAAGTATTTCTTGAGCCAGAACTTGATCTAGAATAGTGATGACTAATGGATGATACCCCATGACTCTCATTCATTGGGATTTTGCTCCCTGCTAGGTAAGATGCTGACTACCACCACACATACGATATGAACCTTGCTCCCAAACCTGACAAGAATGCGGTTCAGGGAGCGACCATCCTGAACACAGGGGCCAGGGTGCTTCAGGTGAAAACTGACAGACATGAAGAATCAGTACATTAACTAAAAGAGAAAAAGAGCTGGAAAGAAGCGACAAGCCCGGGAGAAGCATCTGGTATGAACACAGCAAGGAATGGAAAAGCGAGAGAGAATTCTTAGGAGAGTGTGAGAAATGAAGATATAAGTAATCTAAGGAGAAAGTGGCTAGAGCAGCTGGAAGTGCAGAGCAAGAGCTCCCGTGAGCCCCAGAGAAGAGGGGTTAGCACCCTGGCTGAGACCCAGACAGGTGGGTTAAGAACAGGGCAGGGACCTGGACCAAAAGGAACACGCAAACCTTGGAGTGTGAGAGAGATGCAGCCATGCCTAGCTGTCTGGGACTCAGCTCCTCTGCGATGTTATCACAGGAAATGAGCCTTGTTCTTGCCCTACACACAAGTGAACCCCCAGAAGAACACACAGATCTCCTGGTACAAATTAGACACTCAACAAATACACTCTGTGCTCACCTGATTATAAATCCTGGTCCCTTCTGGGAAAGAAAGGGATGTGAAGAGATAACAGGTCAAGATGACTGTCCACTGATCCATGAAAAAAATATCAGTTAGAAATCAGCAGACATCGGTGGAACCTGGCTGGCTCCTGGGCTATCCATAATCCCCTACCACATGGACTGATCCAGACTGCCCACGGAGGAGGATATCCAGATGATTGGGGACAGGGAAGAGGGGCATTGGGGAACTGGGATAACAACTCATTATTTGTTCATTGAATTTATCTCATTATGGATAATAATAATAATAAAAAGAAATCAGTAGACATCTTAGATGTGATGTTTTATCTCCCAGGCCCTTTCACAGAAGCCTTAGGCCCATCACCCATCATGCCAAGTTTCCTTCCCAGCATGCCTTTCCCTATCCCAGGGCCTCTCATAACAGGTCAAGTCCATCCTTCTTCAACCCTTACTCAGGGACTCGATGTCTCCTCAGGGTTTTCTAGAATGATATTACTCCCTAAGTTTTTCCCCTTGCTCTAAATTCTACTATTTCAAGTCACCCTAAATTGTTTTCTGATCATTACTTGCAAAAAAAAAAAAAGCCTTCTCTTTTGAACTTAAGCCAAATACTTTGGCTACACAAATTCCATTTTCTCAATTCATTTTCTTTCCTACCACGTTTTCTAATAACTTGTGCCAAAGTTGAAGCTCTTTATCGGGTGTCAATGGAGAAATTAATATAGAGCCAATTTACATTTGATTTTGGCATCAAATGTGACAGGAAGAAAACCTGTAAGAGTGATGGTTACTATCTGGCAGCACCCTTCCTGGTGCCTAGTTGATGTGCGTCAAACGTGAGTTCAGTGATGCGTCGTCTGTGGTCATACCATACAGGCACTCTATCTCGATGGGAAGCTCCATGTTTATGAGTTTTCATTCCTGAATCTTTCTCTGGAAATAAACAGAGTGCCTATTGTTGCAAATTATGCTTCTTCTAAAATAAATAGGAAGTAATTCTGAAGCCCAGTAGCACACACTTTAAAGACTGAATGAGAATAAGCCTATGCCAGCTGCGTTGCCACAAGAGCCTAGGGCAAAAGTCTCAAACAGAGTTCTTGTGGGTAGGGAATCGCTGGCCTCGAAGATTCCCCACAAGCCAACCAACATTCACCTGGATCTCTTCACCCATGGATAACAAGTCATTGTGGGGTCTTTTCCATCTCTTTCCTTGAACAAAGAAAGCAGACCAAGAAGCATCTCCTGATCCCTCAAAGAGACAATGGAAAAGCAGGAAGAACCCCCAGTTCTTTAAGACTGTGTCGGTCAGTGACTCCGAAATGACCCCCATCAGGCTTTCTGAGAGTGGGACCTCTATATAGTAACAATACAACCCAAGGCTCCTGGGATCCCTGGCCCTGTGAGTCCATGGGAGGACATCTGGGAAGGCAGTTTCATGGACCACTGGCCATGCTGTGGTCAGTCAGAGGCATCAGCCCCTCCAACCCAGCTGCCTCTCCCATCAATGCAAAGCTGTGGAGTTAGTGCTTTAAGAGTTAGGGCAGAGTGGCAGCCTCAAAGAGTGCTGTCCAAGGATAAAGCAGTCTCTGCATCCTCTGGGACCATGTGCTTTGTGTTTGTTTTCATACCTTCACTTTACACCACAAGGTAGAGGATGCAAATGATCCCTTTCCCTCACCACGACCTTAAGAGATGTTTGTTGAAGCCAAAACCTCTCTCGACGTTTGCCAGCCGCTAAATAGGAATTGTTTTTCCTGCCAAACATATCCTCTCTTTTGCAGTGCTTCTAAATAGATTATATAAATAGGATGAGTGGATGCCATTCATCTGATGAAAAGGATTAAAATAGATGAAGACAAAATTAAGGTTAAAAAAAAGGATCCTGTTGGAGTTTGTGGGAAAAGCATCAGAGGTAATATTGGAGCAGAATCCTGGACACAAAATGCTGGGGAGAAAAACCCAAATTTATCCTTAAAGGCTTGTTCTTGACTTTGGCTGTAAAATTAAAAGATTAGTTGCGTCTGGACCCCAAATACAGTTGGCAGGTTTTGGAGAGGGAGAGACAAAAATATGTATACAAATCTATATTCATATGCACACATATATACACACATACACACTCAGCATATCCACTTGAATTTGAATGTCAAAACTTCAAATAATGTCTCCTATTTATGTTCCAAAATTTGAATGGAATATGTATTTATACCAAAAATTATCTATTCTTTAATCTGACACTCAGATTTACTGAGTGTCCTATAATTTGTCTTTCAACCCTTTTCATGAAGAATTTGGGTTAATTCTGAGGAAGTGAGAAGTCATGTTCAGTTGGCAACTTCATGTAAAGGCTTGTCTCCTTGCCAGTGTCACTCAAGCAAAAGGTTGATTTCAATTATTCACAGGCTCAGGACACACCGTTGCTCAGAAGCCAACACACTTGTGATGTTACCACTAGTCTAGTGCACCTCTGAGCTAGGGGTACCTGTGGTGCATCCTTCAGAGAGGCAGCCTATTCCCATTACAAACTGAAAATGACTTTGTCATCAAGAACTACTGATTTTTGTAACTAATTTATTTTTATTTGAGAGACAGAGAGAGAGAAAGAGTCAGATAGAGAGAAAAGGCATGCCAGGGCCTTCTGCCACTGCAAACAAACTCCAGACACATGTGCCACTTTGTGGATCTGGCTTTATAGAGGTACTGGGGAATCGAATCCATCAGGCTTTACAAGCAAGCATCTTTAACCGTGGAGCTATCTCTCCAGCCCAGAGCATACTGATTTTTATACCTCATCTCTGGATTAGGCCTTTGCAGTTGAGCTCTCTGAAGCCTCCCATCTCTGTGATGCTGGCATTATTTTGATTGCTCAGTCAGCTGCAGGAAAGGGTCCGCAAAGAGAGCTGGCACGTGGCGGTGTCTGGATGCACACAAAGGCCTGGTTTATGTTGCCTAGTGTACATCCTCCTATCTCACCATTCCACGTTATCTCTTTCCGTTGCAAGCGTATCATGTGTAAAGGACTGTGTTAGATACTGGGGACTGATGGGTAATGGAAGAGAAAGATAAAAGACACGGGCTTTGAGTATGGCTAAGAAGATAGACATGAAATAAAAGGCCAGAAGTGTCAAGGTGGCTCTCGCAGGATGCTAACACAGACGATCTGGGCACCCAATCATTGTCATGAATATTTAATAAAAACTTACTACATAATGGGCATATGGTATGTATTATAACCTCTGTGGTATGAATGAAACAGACTCCAGATAGATGCCAAGTAGGAGTGCTGCACAGATGAGACCCTGGTCTCCATGATCCCTTCTGCACAAAGCACTCTGGTATATATGCTTCCCACATGTACTTCTAAAGGTGCCTCCTTTAGAACTACGGGTTTTCACACCCTTCAGTTCATCTCAAAACACAAACACAGTTCACCTTCAAGAGCCCTAGTGGAAATGTATTACACTCCTTAAAGGCTGATAAACAGACTATGTTTCTGCATATGTATTTTTTGTATCTAGAAGAAAAGGGTCAATGCAAAGGGAAGTCGTTTTTTAAAAATCATGGCCATAATAAGGTCCACTGAAATTGTTCCCACCCAAGGAATAAGAAAATAACCAACACGCTTGGTTCACATGAGCTTTGAAGGAAGAAAAGTGGGAACCTTCATATTTTGATTCAATTAAGCCATGGATAAGAATCCCATTTGTACCCAGAAGAGTGGCCACAGTGTCCTGATGTTCCTGTGTCCAAAGCTCCCGCTGTCCTGCCCAGGGAGTTGGAATGAGCACTGTTAGCAAAGCTCAGGCAACTTTCCTTTCAAGGAGTAGATATTTGGCAAGATAGGCTTAAATGATATTTTACACCAAGAAAAGGAAAGGCCATGTGGAAGACCGTAAGACCACAGGAAAGATAAGAGAAGGGGTTCTAATGAGAACAGGGCAGCAGACCTTCTGTTCTGTCTTTCTGAAAGCTACAGTCAGTCTCCAATAGGGAGAGAAACTCAAACCCATCAGCCCATTAGAAAGGAGCAAAATCCAGTCTTTTCACCAAAAGAAGAAGGAAGAAGAGGAAGGAAGAAGAAGAGGAGGAGGAGGAGGAGGAGGAGGAGGGAACATTCAGGGGTGTTCAATCTCCTGACACTGACTTGACATTGTCATCTTCAAATGTGTCAATCGTAGATATCCTGGGACACAAGCATCCCGGCAGGTTGGACACACCTGCAGGATGGTTACAAGATTATTGGGTAGGACTTCAGACTTGAAAAGCAGCTCTCCAGGGTTCTAATCATGCTGAGTCATATTTGGTGGGTATCTCCAATGTCACTTAACCACTCTTTGCCTCACTTCCTTGTCTGTCAGGTGCAATAATGATAGTGAATATCTCACTGAGCCATTGTGAGGATTAAGTTTTAATCCATGTAAATCATTTAGAATAGTGTCCGCTACATTGTCACTACTCCATGAACATGATCAACATACTTACCATTGATACATGTGATTATCATGTTCCCCACATGTTTGGAGACTGTCTCTACAGCATAGCCCACCCTCTCCTAACTATAGAGACTGCATCCTAAGCAGATGGGTACCAGATTCTGGGATAGGCACTGAACCCTCACGGGAAAAGATCCTATCCATGGCTAAAATATAAAAGAAAATGTAAAGTGCCCCAGTAAAGTGTGGCTTTGAACATGTTCAGTTCAACATCAAAAATAAAACCTAGAAACAGATGTCCAAAAGGCACAGTCCCTATAAAGTTTGTGTGTTTTACCAGTAACTAGCATACAAATTTACTCCTTAAAAAGTAAACATCTCGAAGCACCTATGACTTCCTTGTGCGATATGGCATTTATACTACAAATGTGCTTAATAAATGTTCGTACTAAATGTTTAATGATAAGCTGAACAACTCCTCTTGCTGCAGTAATATAACAGCTAACGGGCCACTGGTGGACCACACAGTAAACAGAAGTGCAGAATTGAGTCAACTGAATCCATAGGTCTCATTACCACAAAGGGCCCGCCAAAACCAATGCACCCACACTGCCAAAAGTCACAGCCAAAAACACAGATTGAGCGCAAGAACAGCTGCAGTGAGAATTTTATGTTCTCTTTTATACAACTCCTCAAAGGACCTGACTTTAAATTCTGTCACTGATCTCTTCATTTGTCAGCATGGATTGCCACAGCTGACCACAGACCTGAGTTGATGAACAAGACTTTGGCTAATAAAAATTATTCACTAAAGGCAGACTTTTTGGGCATTATTTCCTAAGCAGTAGTGACAGAGACATCTAGAAGGAAGTAGGCTTCCTAAAGCTGCAGCATGTCTTGGGGCAGTAATTTGGAGAATAAAACTTCGTTAGGGATTTAAGATGGTTAACTACCTTGACTGAAGTTAAAGATCAGACACAGTAGGTAGAATCTGACAATTGTGAGCTACAGTTTGACCTAAATTTTCCAAAATAAGTCTTTTGACTTATTTTTTAATGTTTTTATTTATTTTCAAGCAGAGAGAGATAGAGAGAAGAGAGGCAGACAGAATGGGTGCACCAGGGCCTCCAGCCGCGGCAAACTCCAGACGCTTGCGTCACTTTGTGCATCTGGCTTTATGTGGATACTGGGGAATCGAACCCAGGTCATCAGGCTCCGCAGGCAAGCACCTTAACCACCTAGCCATCTCTCAAGACCAAAAGACTTATTTAAATGGACACAGGTCAAGTCAGATCTCTGATTCACAGCATGGCAAACTAAGGGTAAATGGATCCCAACCCTACCATGTGAATTGCTGGGGACCCACAAAGAAACCACTAACTGGGCTGTTTGGCTCCTTCGGAAAAGGCCATTTCACCTGCAATAGGAAAAGTGTTACTCTAGCCAAGATCCCAGCTAGAAAAGTAGCATTTTCAGGAATAGAAAATCCTTGTGTATTTATTATGTGTGCACAAACCAAGCCCACCTACACGAACCACATGTGTAGAAATTACAGTCTGGGTCAGAACATCATGTGGAGTTTTGCGTGTGATGTGCAAATGAAACATTTTCACGTCTGCAATTGAAGCTTTTACTTAATTCATCATTTCCAATCGGATGAGGGTCCCCATGCATCGCAGCCTTCTAAAGGTCAGGCCTGATGAGGTGGGAGCGACGGGAAGGCAGCCTCAGACTCCAGCTTGCCGGCCCTAGATACCTGCTCTCAGCTTCCGTCAACGAGCAGTTTCCATTCGTTATTTGCGTCTTCCTCATATTTTTATACTGTTGTTCGATTTGCCACACTGTGATAGATAGGACCTCATTGCCTAGAAATAAAAGAAAATCACCTGGCAAGTGCTTTTATGGTTTTCTCTTTAGCAATAGGATTTTTCCAAGCCTTAGCATTTTTTTGCCTAAGTTAAAAACTTAAATGAGGGCTGGAGAGATGGCTCAGTGGTTAAGGCACTTGCCTCCAGTGCCTAAGGCCCTGGGTTCAATTCCCCAGGACCCACATAAGCCAGACCCACAAGGAGGTGGCCCTAGTGAGTTCTCTCTCTCTCTCTCTCTCTCTCTCTCTCTCTATATATATATATATATATATATATATATATATATATATATATATATATATATGTTCGAAAAATAATAAATAAAATATAAAAAACTTAAATGAAATATGCATATTGGTATATGTGTGTATGTGTGTGATGTATTGAATAAGTGTATATCAAGTACATGAGTATATAAAAATAAGTATGTATCACCCACTTAAATAAGTATAAGTGGATAATTTCAATTTCCAGTTAAACAAACTGTTCACCTTTGGTGTCTGGCAATAAATTGACATCTGCTTCCAGGTAAATGGACCCATCAGTTTATAAGTGACAGAGAATATCTACCTCATATCTATTAGGTAAGCTGTCTGCCTAATATTCATTCCCTCTTTGCTCTTAATGGTAAAGGTGCAATTTGACTTGGAATGCCAAGGTACCCAGTTGCATTCATATTTCATAGCTTCCTTTGCGGCTGGGTGTGGAGAGGTGATCACTCAAAGGGATGGAAGTAGGGATCATTTGGATGACCAAGAAGCTACGGAAAAGATAAAAGAGGATTGGTCATCACCTATTTTGGGTCAGTTGTCTTTCCTTTTGTTTTGTCTAAAACATGAAAATATTGGCTAGGATTCTGTAGCTAACTTTTATTTTTTATTTTGGAAAAGAAGGCTCCTACACCATGGATGGGGGAGGAGAAAGACATGACCTGGGTCCCTAATGCAATTTTAAAGCGACCATCACAGTAGTTCGACTACAGAGCACCAGGCTAGTTTTCATTAACAAGGCTTTTTTTTTTAATTCCTATTGACTTAAGCCAAGATGCATTTGTTACCTAATTCATTATGTGTAAAAATTTCTGTAGTACAAGTCAGAATGTCATTTAAGAACCCACTTAAGTTAATACACAGATACAGTTCAGGTTTCACCTAAATACAAGTAGGCTTTTGTTTCTTCTAAACTTAATCTTAAAAAGTGGTGCAGGATCTTTCAGACCCCATGAAGTGGAAGGATTTTGTCTGTGAAACATTGTCAGCTCAGGGTTAATGAGGTTCGTCTTGATGAGACCTGCACTCTAGCTGTTAAGTAAATAATACCCAGTGGAGGTCGCAAGCCTCTCATCCCTAAACTTTGTAGAAAATTGCAAATAGCACCATGGGGTAGGTAAAACTACTGACATCAGTTTACTGACAGAGAAACTGAGTCATCAAATCATTAAATTGCCTGAGAGTCATTTAGTGAATATCAAGACCATTTAAGAGAGATTTTAGTCACCCGGTAAGGCCACGGAAGATGACTTTAGAGTCAGCATTTAACATGCACCCCTCCCCACATCCTATTGCTAAAACACAAAACACGTATGGGTACCTTTTCTAGCAAAGAGCCCTATGTTTCTTGGTTTTCATAACCAGTGGCTCCCTAAAATGCAAAGACCCTGTCTGAGCTCTTTTTATCATTGCCCCTTCACCTGCCACAGTGCTGGCTCATGACAAGTGTCTGTCACTGCTTCCTAGGATGGGGGCTCTAGCTCAGTTGCTATACTGCTTGCCAGCCAGCATGCAGCAAGTCCTGGGCTTAATCCCTAGCGCGCCCGCAAACTGGGTGTGGCGGAACACCCTGGAATTCCAGCACTGGGGAAGATCAGCAGAGCTTCCAATAATAAAGACTTGAGAATTGGGATGGAACAGGAAAACATAAGAAAAAGTTTCATGTAATTAAAATATTTAGGTAAATAAATAACTGCTTCAGGAAGGAGTAGACCAGCCATGTGCAGACTCAATCTGTGGAGCCCAGGGCTCCTTAATGTCTCAATTTGGGGATGGGTGAGGTACCTGTGTGTGTGTGTGTGTGTGTGTGTGTGTGTGTGTGTGTGTGTGTGTGTGATGTGCATGGATGTAGTCATGTTCATATGTGTATGGGAGCATGTGCATGTGTGGATGCATAGGCACATTGAGGACAAGCTCAGATGCTATCCTCAGAAATGCTTTCCACCTCTTTTTTGAGACAGGGTCCTTCGTTGGCCTGGACCTGGCCAATTAGGCTAGATTGGCTGGCTAGCTAGCTCCAGGGATCCGCCTCTTGCTGGGTCCCCAGCATTGGGATTACAAGCACACACTGGCATACCCGGCATTATGACACGATGCTAAGAACTGAACTCACATCCTCGTCTTTACCTCTGAGCTATCCTCAAGCCCCCTGAACATCCACTGTATAGTGGTGCTGGCCAGCTTTGGGAGAGTTGCTTCATTCCCCGGACTCTGTGCTTTTCCAAACCCTTCTGGAAGGGTGATCCCCCCTCTGCTTGTCCTTGGGAGGCAGACTCTGCATTCTCATAAGCCTTTTCCACTCTAGATTCAAGCCACTTCCAAAAATCCATCTTCCCTCTTGATTCATTTTTCAGCATGAACAAGGAAACGGTTTGATGGCAGAATAATAATTGATGGTGATGGTATCTGATGTCCTATAAAAGGCTTGATTTCATGGCTGCATAGCTATTTCTAAAACACCACCTACCCCCCCCAAAAAAAAATAAAAGTTGAAAATGCCCTGATTTCTGTCTGGGTGAAATCCTGTATTTCTAGCACTCTATACCCATCACAGAGACTGATGGGCAGTTGAAATTAGTAGGTGCAGAAATGTCCCCTGTCCCCTCGCAGGCCGTGGTTATGAATGGGAGCGTCTCGCTGCTCCCTTCTCTGCCCCTGCCCTCCAGGCCACTGTGACCACTTGTCTTCAGCCAGGGCTCTTTGACAGGGTGTTTGATGGAGGTGGCCCTGAGGCAGAGGGCGAGCTTTATTGAATCAAAAAGCTGTAGCTTCACTCAAGACCTTTCATCCAGCCACTGGTGAAGACCTTCCAGGCCCTCATTTACGGCAGGTGGATGGAGTGAGCATCCTATGGTCACTTAGCAAGTTGAGGGCCAGGCAGGGCATCCCGCAATCAAGTCCATTGGCCATGAAACCTCCGCTTCTGCCATTTGTCATGCACACACAGAATCTTCTTACAGCGGTCAAGAATTATCCATCCAAAGGGGTTTCTGGGAAAGCAAGGAATAAAGCTAATGGAAGGTAAATAAATTGCTCCTGGGTAGATGCACTCGAGAACTGCTTTCAGCATCTCGCAGTGAAAAAAATCCATCTTAACAAATGTTCCTTCCCATGGTCAGTCTACTTGGGAACTCATTATATCCTTGTACAGGCAAGAGGCTTCTGGGTCAAGACTCAGATAGGGAGGTGCCACCAAGCACAAGGAAGCATTCCAGGCCCTGTGAGGAAAACCCTGGTCCCTATGGAACCTCTGCCACTTTCCAAAGTCACCCTTTCTCAACGTCCATCTCCTGGACGTACAGTACCTAGAAATGTCAGCTCCATAGGAATGGTTTAAACCCCCAAAGAATACTCATTCTATTTCCAAAACCAATGTGATTTTTTTAATAAAAGGAGGGGCAGAAAAGAGTGATGAGGTTATTTACAGAAATTAGTTGCAGAGGAAAAAAAACGTGAATCTAAATGGAGAGATGATCAGCATAGAAAGCTGTGTCAGAGCCTAATAAGAAAGACAGGATGCTCGCAGTAGATCTGAATAGAACCATTAGCAGCTTGGGAAAGAGGCTGTTTACTGTATTAAAGCTACCCTTACTTGTTGTGGAAAAACAAAAAAGGATTGTATTGGGGCCATCACACTCTCATCTTTTCAATTACAGAGATAGAACAATCTCAGATTCCGAAGCTAACTACAAATCAAAATTGTGTTATGTTATCTGCTGAGACACAAATGGAAAATAAATACTGTTAACTGTCACTTTCCATTAGGTAACAGAAATTCAATTACATTTCAAACAAGCCTCCATGTCAACAGAATAAATCTGTTTCATAAATGAGCAGGTAACCATTTTTGATTCCAACTTCCCAAAGGGAAAAAATCAATTTTAATCACAATTCTTCAATTTTTTTCCATATGAATGTTTTGGAGTCGAGTACATCATTGGGTCTAATAAACAGTGTTGTACAGAAGAAGGAAAAAGAGCAGAAATTGGTTGGTTTTTCTTTCTGGGGCCTTTGAAACTAGAGACTGCAAGTTCATGTTAGCTGAACTCTGCATTGTTCAAATGATCTCGCTTTAAAAACAAACACCAGGGACTGGGGAAGTGGCTGAGTGGGTAAGACACTTGCCACAAAAGCATGAGGATCTGAGTTCAGATCCCAGCACCCAAGCAAATAACAGATAGGGTGGTAACTTGTTTGGAATCCCAGGTTCAGGAGGCAGAAACTGGGGATCCCTGGGGCAAACTGGCAAACTCTGGGTACAAGTGAGAGGCCTGCCTCAGCAAATCAAAAAGCAGAGAGTGATTGAGGAAGACAGCCAACATCAACCTCTGACCTCCACACACACTGGCACACCTGTGTGCGCACACATGCACATTCAAAATAAAATGCCAGGAAGCAGAGAACATACAAGGAACATTTCTTTCTGCCATGGTGCTTGGTTCCAATAAGAAATGTATACAGGTTGGGGGAAGAAATGTACATAGGAAATGATAATGTGGTTTAGCAACAGACCTTTAGTGGCAAGCCCCAACTCAATTGCCTTGAACTGTAGGAGGGCTTTGAGAAGAAAGGCTTCTGTTAAGGAAGACTCAGGTAAGCAGAGACCACGCTGACAAATCCAGGAAGCCTGGGAGGACTTAGAGTAAGTGTTCACTCAGAGAAAAGGTATTTTGATCTGATAAATCCTTATTATTTACCAGCTTGTGTTGCAAGGAACAGTCGTGTCCAGGGAGTTTTTTGTGTACTTATCTTGGCTTTTAGCAAAAACTAAAGGATAACTATTTCAAATAAAAGACCCCCAAACTTGATATAACTTGCAAAAGGCCTTGTTACAGTGTGTTAGAATGGAGAACTCCTAACAGTGACATTCACAGTCCTTCTCATGCTTCAGGATTTGCTGTACATACATTGCACAATCACTTGAATGAACTCTCGCCAGCAACTCTTGTCTCCAAAAGAGAAGGGAGGCACAGTGACATTACCTGGCTTCTCCAATGGCACAGCAGGGATGCAAGGGAGCTGCAGTGTAAATCCAGATGCCTGGCTCCAGAACCTATACTCTTACCTGTCTCTCTTCCAGACCCTCAAGTTCAACCCTTCCATGCTCATCAGCGTTTCCAGTGTCATGCATGTATGACTCCATGATTCATTTAGCTAGGCAGGGCATTTTCGAGGTGGCAGTGCATCTCAGAAATGATTGCATGAAAGAACAAGAGCAAACTGAAACTGTCCTTGGAAAATGGGAATGTGGAATCCCCTTCCACTGAATGCGTATGTGTCAGAGTTCAAGAATAAAGATCTAAGGAAAAAAATCAAGTCACAGGTTATTGACTTTTAGGATAAACTAGAAAGGGCTAGAAAGCCAGCCCACTTATTTAAACAAATATTACTGAGCTCCTACTCAAAACACTGATCGACATATTAAGACGATAGCTGTGAACAACCCCAAGTCTGTCCTCTTGAAATCCACATTTCAATAAGTTGGTTAAGATCCAAATAATTAAGTAAGATTAATATGCATAAGAGTTCTTATCTGAGTGTACTCTGACATGTAATATATTCACTGTGGTGGTGCAAGTGAAATGTCCCCATCACCTTCTGTGTTTTGAATACTTGGTTCCTAGCTGGCGGTAGTGTTGGAGGTGGGGCCTCGCTAGAGGAGGTGTGTCTCTGGAGGTGGGCCTTGAGATTTACTGACCCAGATTGCCGTGCCAGCTAATTCACTTAAGCCTACTTCCTTGCCCGGCTGCTGTTAGGTGTGATACTCAGCCATGCTTTCTCCATCTTATTACAACTTCCCCTTGGGCTGGAGAGATTGGCTCAGCAGTTAAGGCCCTTGCCTCCAGTGCCTAAGGACCCAGGTTCAATACTCCAGGACCCACATAAGCCAGATGCACAAAGTGGTACATGCATCTGGAGTTCATTTGTAGTGGCTAGAGGCCCCAGTGAGCCCCTAATCTCTGTCTATCTCTCTCTTTGTTTGTCTCTCTCTGCTTGCAAATAAATATTTTTAAAATATTTTTTTAAAAAACTTCCCCTTGAAAATGTAATAAATCCTTTCCTCCTATAAACGGCTTTTGCTTGGGTGTTTTGTCCCAGCAATGAGAAGGTAACTGGGAAAATAGACATGTATATGGAGAAAGAGAAATAGAGAGAAAAATCATTAAGAAGGAAGAAGGTAGAAAAGACCATGACCTGGGACTCCATTAATTGCAATCACACTCACTATCTTCATGACTTTGGGCACATTATTAATAAACCACTCAATCTCCACTTCTTAATGAGTAAAATGTGCATAATAATGTCTTCATGGTGATATGGTTGCAAAATGCATAGATAATGCATGCTAAAAGCCAATATCTACTATTGCTTAAAAGATGGTGGTAATTATCATTATTGGGGTGTCTGGATCCTCATATCAGAGGTAGATGAATCTATATTTTTGCTGCCTGACTTTCACTGAAGGAGGTAAGCATGGGAATAGCAGGGAAGTGCTCTCTTCCTATGGAAGAGATCTGAATGGCCCCAGGATATTCGGAGTAGTCAGAGCTCTAACCAATAGAAGAGACGGCTAAAACAGTGGGGACAGCATCAGTATGCCCACTGAGCTCTTCACTGGGTCACTGACTCACTCAGAGATCTTGGTTATGCAGTGGACACTGAACCAGTGTCCCTTTTCTGCAAATACTCAGTGGTCTAGGCCAGAGGCTAGAAAATTGGATGATTAAGAGCTTAGCTGCAAATATTTTAGACTTTGCAGATTATACTGCTCTATATATAATCAACTTCGTCCTGGGTGCAAAAGCAGTCAATGTGTAAAGAAACAGCGCATTGTGCTAATAAAACTTTATTTATAAAAACACATGGTGGGCCAGATTTGGCCTTTAGGTCATTGTTTGTTAGCTAGCCCGTGGTCTATACTCTCTGCAAAGTAATGATGGGAAGGGACCAAGTAACAAACAGTTAAATAACAGCCGCAAAGCATGTAGAAACAAAAGGTGGGGTTTTTTTGTTTTTGTTTGTGTTTCATTTTTGGTTTTGTTTTGAAGTGTAGTTCTCAGCAGAGCTCTAAGTTCTGCTACAAGGAAAAGTGCCTGGGGACTCCAGTGCCTGGTGGTTCTAGAGCACTAACCTGAAGCTGAAGGATCCCACGAGAGCTTTGGCAAGTACAAGATGGAGATGAAAATTTGAAATTGAAAGACTCCCCATCATGCCCATGGCAGCATTCCTAACATGGATCTCATGGCTCACTGGCACCATCAGTTAAAGTTCAGCCTGGCAGAGCCAAGTCACTGTCGCCTGTGCCACCTGCCCCACTGGGCCCACTGACTTGCTACTGGGGCCAAGCACCCAAAGACAGCCACAGAGTGTGGATGGGCTGCTCCCTTGGCAGAATGCAGGGTATCCCAACACTTTGTGCCATCTGACAAGACACTCCTTAAACAGTGACTTCTGGGCAAAGTAGCCAGCTAAAAACAGCCAATAGGAGAAAAGTTTCTATTTTGGCTTACAGTCACAAGGGAAGCTTCATGGCAGGGGAAAGCATGGCATGATCAGAGGCTGGGCATCACCTCTGCCACAGCAGGTGGAAAACAGCAGCAGGAGAGTAAGCTGAACTAACACTGGCAAGCTAGGGCTAATCAACTTCAAGGCCCACCCCCAGAAACACACCATCCCCAGCAAGACTCCACCTCCCACACTGTCACCAGTTGAGGATCAAAAGCATTCAGAACACATGACTTTATGGGGGACATATGATTCTAACACCACAGTGACCCCACCCCACGTTTTCTTCTAACAACAAAAAGCCAACTTACAGACTATGTGACAGCCCACTCCACAGGCTTCTGCAGCGAATGACTTCAGTGAATTTCCAACCCCCATGTCTGTAGTCCCTAGCATGCTACTCCCCTGATGGGCCACCATCATCTCCTGAGGGCCACAGCTGTTCCCTAATAAATGCCACATCACAGACACCCTGCCCCACAGGGTCTACACCAGCGATCTCTGCAGGTCAACCTCATAAGCAAGAAGTTCAGTGGATTTGGAGAAGAGGACACTGCCTGTTATAAAACAGGCCATTGGTTAAACTCTTGATTGGGACCTAAATGGATCTGGGGTTGGAAATTCTGAGCTGGTCTCTGCTGTGAGAAGGAAGGTACCCCTGCCACCCAATTGCAGAGAAGCTCAATACCCCCAGCTAACACAGCAAGATTCTCAGGTGGGCAAGAATTTCACATTCTTCTAGCTCACAAAGAAGCCGTGCTTGGGGTAGCTTTAATCTCATACCCTCAGGTGTCTGGGTTTTATCAGGTCTAGGATGCAGGGCTGCCCAGGCAGAGAAATGACAAGAAATTTACTACATAGCTCTTTCCTGCCTGAATGACCCCCACACAACTGGCTAACCTGTGAGGCTACCATTACAAAACATAATCCAAGGGGAGGAAAAAAATATTTGACCATAAATACATGACTAATGAGGCAATTTGGGGGTAAAGGGGTAAAGTAAAAATGAAGAATGTCTTTGAACCCATAGAGGGAGAATCTGGGGCATCCTTATCTCCTTCCCCATAAAGAAGTCTTCCACTTTACTGGAGGTGAGAAATGTCAGAGGGACTGGCCTTTCCTTATTTCTTCTTCCCTAAAGGAGCTCCCCTTTCCTAGAAGAGATAATCAACCTCTTCTGATCCCCCTTTGTGGGGGGATTAAGATTCCTGGGAAGATTGCCCCTTCCCAAAAAAATCCCTGATCTCCTTCCTAGAAACCTGGTATCAGGACTGGTTATTGCAGCCCTCATCCAGTCCATAAAAAAAACCCCAATCTGGGTTTCTAGATACACTTTCCCATTTTCCAGGAATACCAGTCCTGCCCAGGAGCTCCATATTCCTTTCTTCTCATAAGCTTTCTCTTAGGCTTTATAAACTTGCTCTCTATAATAAAATTCTCCCTAAACTTTATCATCTGCTCTGTAGGTTTCATCTCTGCAAATTCATGACAAGAACCCACTGACCCAGTGGAAGCTCTGTGTAATTTTGATCTTCTGGCACCTTTAGCTCTTGACTTATTGTCCACCCAAGAGCTGAAAAGGGCTCTCACATTCTCAAAGACACCCCAATTCCCATATCATATCTGATGCAATGGCTGGGAATTCAAAGGGTAAGTTTTCCTCTTTCCTGTCATCCTCACAGCAGAAGGTATGATTTGTTCTGTCCCCTAATTCTTCCTCCTCTTTTCTGAAAACTGGACATATTGGAAAATAGGTTAATAGGCCTAAATTTCAGTGAGAGACATGTATTAAAATTATCCCTATTTTTCTTTTCAGTCCACTTGTAAAGCCAAAAGCAAGATGTATATGCTTGTGCTTTGTGGGACATTGACTGAGCTTGTCAGGATAGATGTTTGTGCTGTTTACAACATAGTCAAGATTATGCCTTTGTAGAAAGGCACCTCACAGTAACTATGAGGCCATTGGACCTGAGAGGCTCACAGATCCCTGCAGGAGTCCAAACCTGACTTGGAATTATTGTACTGAGTTTGTGTCTGGCCAAATATTTTGGGACATCGCTTGTATGACAAAAGCTTGGGGCAGCACAATCCTGCAGGGAATCCAGATCCCTCAAGTCACCCGGAGCCCACACAACTGCAACTTGCACTAGGTGGCAGTGTCAGCGAAGACACCCCATGCAACAGCAAAACCCCTCACACCAAGACAGCATGAGATGCGGCCAGGCACAAAGAGCCAAAATAGGATTGTACTTGGGCAGGAAGCTAAAGAAACAAGCTTCATCAGGTGGGTCTTAATGTTAGTCCCCTGGGAGCTGAGAGGATGGCTCCACATCCACAAATGCCAGACAAAGAAACACAAAGAGTAAGGGACAACAGAGCATCACAACACACTCCCAAGCTCTCAATGCACGCCCCCCCCCTCAAACGGGAGCTGAAAACGAGATAACTGAAAAATCAGAGAGAGAATTTAAAGCTCTACTTCTAAAAAAATTAACAACCATGTAGACACCTTAAATAAGCAGATGAATGATCTAAAGAAATACATTCAACAAGACGGTCTCCAGAATGACTGAAAAAGTCTAAAGGAGAAAAAAGTCATAACTGTGGAGGAAAAATTCAGCAAAAAAAAAAAATTGGAATGCTGAAAGAAATCAAGCAGAAATTATGGAACGGAGAGTAATGCTCAATCAAATAAAAAGTACATCCAAATGCAATACTAACAGACAAGATTGTGTAGAAGAATGAATCTCAGGGAGGGAGGACACAGTCATGACAATAAACAAACTCAAATAAAGAAAAAAATTAAAGAACATGGTCTATATTTCTAAGAACTCTGGGGTAAACTCAAGAGACCACACCTCAAAATACATGGAATAGAAGAAGGACCTGCAATAAATGCAGAAAGGATTGACCAACTGTTGAATGAAATCCTAAGAGAAAATTTCCCAAACCTAGATGTGATGGTTAGGTTTTGTTGTTAACTTGGATCTTTTTAATTATGTTGGGTGAGTCTCTGAGGATGTTTACAGGAAGGCAGCCTCTCAGCAAAGGGCAGGGTGTAAAGAAGCTCAAAGAAGCTGGAAGTAAGCCTGTGAATAATTAGATCAGCCTGACAACCCCTGGTTCTAACCACTGGTTCCTTCCCTCACTGAGCTGTTGACCAAAGTGACTCATGAGATTCCAACAACAAGACAGAATTCTGTCAAAGCTCTTGAGTGCTCTCCCCAGGCCTGAGGCAAAACCCTGTTACTGAAGAAACCACAGACTGCATCGATCAGCATCGAGAAACCCTTCAACGTCCAGAATGGTATCCAGTCCCCAGAAGGCAGTTAGTGTAGTGCTGGAAGGCACTGCACAGGCTGCCAGGGGAAACTGATCAACGACAGCTGGAGTAAACAGAGACGATTGACACGAAACACAATCTGCGGCCATGAGTAGGCTGACCACACCTCCTACTGGGAGGGAACAGCGAACCAACAAAGGAGCACTTGGTGTAATGGAGGAGCCTCTGCCTGGGGGAGACAATCAACAGCTTTCAAATTCGACCAATT
>PVHP010035560.1:0-18418 GCA_004024765.1 Zapus hudsonius
TCTCTCTGTCTCTCTGTCTCTCTCTCTTTCTTTTCTAATTAACCTGCTCCCTTATTGTTCCCCTCCCCTTCATGTCTGTCATCTGCATTTCACAGTGTCCCTTCCTTGCCCAGTGGAAAGAGACTGTGGCAACGTTCTATTTAGAAAGTGAGTGTCACATTAGGGGTGACAAGTCTCTCTCTCTCTCTCTCTCTCTCTCTCTCTCTCTCTCTCTCTCTCTCTCTCTCTTTGAGGTCCTTTATCTAATTGCTCTTTGCAGATAAGAATTAATTAGCCCAATGATTTTTCTTCGTTTTTGGACGGGTTCCCCACCTGACGAGAAGAAATTCCTTGGTGTCAGTGATTAATTGCTCAGCCAGAAGCTTACTGCCTCGCATTTGTAATAAATGCCGACCAGCTCCTCGGGTCACATTAAGAACCAGGCAGGATGTGCTGTAATGTTCAGGATAATAAAGCACTTGTATAAATAGGGGCAGCAGCGTTTGATTGTGATTAAATATTTTAATACATCAAAGGGTGAAGGAGTTTCAGAATGCAGAAGGGAAGAGCCCCCACTTAGGACAGCTTGTCTCTCTCTCCTTCAACAGGCACAAAACCCTTGCAAGCGTCAGTGACAGCAGGTGACATTTCAAGGTAGGGTTTGTCTAAAAATGACCTTCATGAACTATGGGGTTTGGTTTTTCATTTCTAGCTGTCTCTTTCACTTTCTGGTAAAGACCACATGATGGTCTGAGCACTTTCAGCTCCCAGATCACGTTTACTCCCAGAATGACAAGGAGTTGCTTGGAGGCTTACTTTGAGTTTAGTTTCTTTTCTTTTGAGTGTATTGTTGTTTTATGATAGTGTGTAAATAAATCCCTAGATCACAAAATAAAACAACTAATTTCAAAGATGAGAAAAATAATGTGATAAATCTCAGAAAATATGAAACAAATCTTTGATGAAGAAACTTGAGCCCGTGAGTAAAATTAGAAGGCAAGTCTTTCTCTGTAGAATTTAGTCAAAGATGTAGTGAGGATTTTACTGACTCTGGCTTCATTTTCCATGTTCTTCATAGAATTCTAGAGGTACAGCTTGTTTAAGCAGAGAGAGGACACACCCAGCAGTAGCAATGTGTTTTACAAGAGATCACTCTTTTTCAGTAATGAGCAAGTTAGGCAAAGCCAGAATAAAAGCCACTGATTCACAGGCCAAATCCATATAGTTTTGTTTGTAAAAATAGTATCAAATTAAATGAAGCACAAAAATTAGATCAAATTTTATTATCCTTGATAATGAATTAGATTCTTTCAATAGCTTATTGGACTTATGAAGATAGGCCTGTTGAATAAAACCATATTTTATTAGATATAATTTTCTTAGAAAGCAATACAATTTCTCTTAAAGACAAATCAATTTGCTATCATATGTGATTTGTAAATTTTTTTTCAAAAAAGATAAAGAATAGATTTTTTGTTCTTTAATAAGTGTTTTTATGTATTGTATGAAAGTGACAATTTAAAAAAAATCATAAAGATAGAAATTGAACAAAATTAAATAACTAAAACAAAGATTAGCCACAATCTTTACTTACTAGATTCAATGGATATAAAATTATTCTTTTAAATTGCTTCAAAGACTGCTAAATGCTCTTGTTTCATTTCAGCATTTTTCCAAGTGTAAATATGTATACTCAGACAGCACATAGGGTAACTTGAGAGTTTGTATAGGGGCTGGAGAGACAGTTCAATAGTTAAGGCACCTGCCTGCAAAACCTAATGATCCGGGTTTGATTCCATTATCCACATAAATCCAGATGCAAAATGTGGCCCATGCATCTGGAGTTTGCAGTGGCTATTGGCTGTGGCATGCCCATTCTTTCTTTCTTTCTTTCTCTCTCTCTTTTTCTCTAATTCTCGCTCTCTCTGATTGCAAATAAATGAATAAATAAATAAAATTTTAAAATGAAAAATAAAATAAAAAAATAAGAGTTTGTATATTTTTTAGATCCAAAGAAAAATTTTGACTTTGTTATATTACTTTCTGCTAGTCAAATCCACTCATTTTGTGTGTGGAGGGAGTTTACATAAGTAGTTATTGAGTGATTGTAACAACATGACAAATTTACTTTATTTTTATAAACTTACAAAATTCATACTTTAGAAAACTGTTTCTTATTCTGATAGAAAATCTGGTATAATTTTTTTTTCAAATTTTTCAATTCCCGGCTGGAGAAATGGCTCAATAGTTAAAGGTGCTTGCTTACAAATTCTGATGGCCGGGCTGGAGAAATGGCTCAGCAGTTAAGGCACTTGCCTCCAGTGCCTAAGGTCCCGGGTTCAATTCCCCAGTACCCACATATGCCAGACCCACAAGGTGGTGGCCCTGCTGTGTTCTCTCTCTCTCTCTTTCTCTCTCTCTCTCTCTCTCTCTCTCTCTCTCTCTGCCTGAAAATGAATAAATAGAATATTTTAAAAAAACAAATGCTGATGGCCTGGGTTTTTTTCCCAGTACCCATGTAAAGCCCAAAGCACAAAGTGATGCATACATCTGGAGTATGCAATGGCAGGAGGCCCTGGCATGCCCATGCTCACAAGCTTTCTGGCAATTTTTTTTTTAAATTGCATTCTTTGATGATCCTGCATGTTTACATTGAACTTGCATTTTACCCCTTTCTGGGCATTGCTGGTTCTTAATCTCAGACAGCTTTTATACTTGAAAACAAAGGTAGAGGATTTTATGTATGTAACATTTTCTTTAAATCAGAATAGTTGGCAAATATTTTCCAGGTTTATTGTGGGTCTTAAAACATAAATGAAACAATGTTTTTATTTGTCCAACAATTCAGCCTTTTCGTTATCTGTGTGCTATTTGTTACCTTCCTATTTCCTACCTCCAAATTAGAAAATGTTTTCCCAGCACCTTGCCATTTAACCATGTAATTTCATAGGTGCATTTTTGGTCCTGGTGTTACTTAAGAGGTTGTTGGTTGCTCTTAATTTTATTTTTCAATGCCAAATCAATTGTTGAATAATCCATCTTTTGCTCTACTTAGAGATGCAAGCTATATGAAACACACTCCTAACAGACACGGATGGATCTCTGGAATGCCTTTCACTTTCTAATGAGGTATCTGTTGGTACTCTAAGCTGAAACATGCTATTTTAATTACTAGAGATATACAATAAACATTGATGTCTGGCAAAGCAATCTTCTCACATTATTCTTATTCACAATATTCCCTCCTATTTTCATGCATTTATTCTTCAAGGTAAAAGTCATTATCAAGTTGTCAAGGTTTAAAAAATACATTAGGATTTTGATGTGAGTTGCACATGTTTATAAAATGATATGAAGGAAATTGACATCTTTACAATTTTTAGTTATCCTAGCTAGGAAGTTTCTCTCAGATTATATCTTATGTCCTTCAGGAAAAAGTATTTTTTTCCTGAGTAAAATATATTCCTTAGCTTATTTCTGGCTATTTAAAACTTTTGATTGCCATTGTAAGTAATCTAAATATTAAATCTTACAAGTGGAAAATAATTTTCAAAGAAAGTAAATCTACATCATATCTAAATATTTTTATTAATACTACTTGTAATAACTTTTTATTAACTATTTAGAAGTTTTATGTATGCACAAATAGTGCATTTAAGTACTAACCACTTTATCTTTTATTATTCAATGCTCATCTTTCCTTAATTTATTACGTTGTATAAAACATTCACAATCACTGCAAGTGGTAAAAGAAAGAAGATAAAATGACAGTTGAACTTCATCTACAAGTATGCTTCTCTTTATGACTACATGAAGTGATGAATGACATCGGCTTACTGAATCCAGCTGCACTCAAGGCAGTGCAGAATGTGCTGGAACCATGTCTTCAGGATTGTAGAGAAAATAAAATGATCAGTATACTTCTCCTAACATTTGATGAGTCATGTCCTTGTGTAATAAACCACACACGCAACCACTGTGTACCTTTCACTTGGATTGCCCAATACTGAGTCTTTAACTATCAGCTCTTCTTTTTGTTCCCACAACCAGAGTCAGACCCAAATCCTCAGAGCTGAAATTGTTTCCTAATAATTTCTTCCAAAGGTAAAGTCACATTTGCCCATCCTGCTCATTCTGCCCCTTATGCTACAAGCAAGAAGTACATGGAAACATTGAGTCTGCTGTTCATGTGTTTAGAGTTGTGTTCTCACATCTACATCTCCAAGTACCAGATCTAGGACTTGATTCCCTGAGAGGCAGTCTTTAGGTGCTCAGGTAGCTTCAGAGACCAGATCCTCCACCACTCCCCCTTCTTTCTGTTTCCACAAGCAGGCCCTAAATTCACAGGGATAACTGCTAGATCTACCTGCCGCCTTTGCCTTAATCAGCTACCAGAACTTTTGCATTGATAGTCTTTATCTATTGCTTTGATTAAGCCAGCATTAACACTGCTTGCTATGACAGGTCACCATCTTGGTTTCTCCTGAACCCAATTAGGATATTGCTACACTCGTCCCATTCAATGACTGCTTTTTCCCATAGCACAGCTAGACACACCTTGTTTACACTTCTATCTATCAGAGCTGAAAGAACTGCCATAATCCTGGCACTTCCCAGTTTAAAAACATCCTACTCAATTATTTAAGTGAAGAACATATATATGTTACTCAAATTAGTACACTGTAATATATTGACGGTAAAACTGTATATAAATGGTGCATAAAACTCTTGAAGTAAATGTTTTCAAATATATTTGTTTTTCATATTACATTTGAGACTTTTAAGATAGACTATCCCAAACCTCATGCACTCATGAATACTGTGAGTCATTCTTGAGTAGAATTCATGAACATGAGTATCCATATATATCATTAACAATCAGAGAAACTACATGTAGGAATACAAATCATTGATACAGAAAAGCATTGTGAAAAAAAAACCACTTTATTGCATGTTAGAGTAAACTAGATGATGCATAAGTAATTAGTTTCTCCAAAAATACACACAAGTCTGTTAGGTTATGGCTCCCATGCATGACGCGAAAACTGGGCTGCACTCAGTTCTTGGGTTTATATCTTTAAGGGTTTAAACAATAGAAATAAGTAATGTTTAATAAATAAAATACTTCTTGGTATAATGGTTCAATTAGTTATAAGAATTAAATATCTCTCTTCTAGAGTCAGATTTTTTATATTTGGGAGGCCAGGAGTTTGAAATTTTCATGTGATGGAATAATCATTTCCATAAACCATTTTCCTGAGTGAGTGGAAGCAGGACTGGGTCTGAATGAGGAGGAGCAGTCTGATCTTCAGCCATGGATACATTATGAATCCAGGGGAAAATGAAGTTGAGGAACATTGAGCATGGTGAAGGATCTTTCTCAAGCAAGGTCATCTTGAATGTACATTCAAAACCATTGCACTGAAATAAAAGAATCTAAAAACTGAAAAAGTAGACCTATCATTCACATAAGCAACTTAGTAAGAGAAATCCCCCTTTACTCTGAGAGAAGATCTCGGATTAGATGGAACGTAACCAAGCCAGAAGGAACTGTTTTCAATGAATGACTGACTGACACACCATCTCTTTGACCTCAGACAGAGCTGAGTGATTTGTAAACAGGGACTACTGAACTTGCTTTTGTAGGGTTTAAGAAACAACAAAGGGTAACAAATTATTCTGGGATTGGAAACATTTTTCAAGGAATTCATAAATTTAAGAGGAAGAAGTGGGGACAGTTAAGGAACAGTGAGAAAGAGTCAGCTGTACTGAAAGCTACTAGTTGGTTAGTCAGCGATGATGTGCTAGAAACCAGAATACACCATTATGTCATGCTTTCTTTCCTCCAGTCTTCGGCCAGTTTCCTACTCTTTAAACCTAGTTAGGAGCCTCTTGGTGTAGTCCACAAGAGTTAGCCTGTCACTCCAAAGGGCTTGAAGGGTGACAGGTAGTTCGAGTGATGGCAGAAAGCATCCAGAACTGGGATTTCATTCTACCCTGCCAGCCATTTCCCAGAGCAGTGTGTTCTGACCCCTAGAGGCCACTATGCCCTCAGCTACCAGCAGGGAACATGATGAGTTCTGGGCCTGCCTTCCCTTTTGCTCTTCCATCCTTTCCCATGGTTGTATTCTTAAATACAAACAGCCTTCTGTTATCCACCTGGATGCCTTTTTGACTTCTCGACCTCTGGCTCCTGAGGACTTAGTCCAAAATCCGTGACTTTTGGAAAGATACTGTTTGTCATTTTGTTTTCAAGATCCCATCACCCAAGGCTCTATAGGCCTTGGACAATATAAATCTATCTGCCAAGTCCAACACTAAAAATTGGTTGTTGTCTTCTTCTTCATTAGGAGGAAGAGACATCAAAGACCAGAGCCTAGGGAGACCCACCTTCTAGCTTGGGTAAGCCTATTGTAACTGCTTTGTGATTATTAGCCATCTCCTACCAACTCTATAAGGCTATGGTAAAGTTTTGTTACTTTAAAATGGGTTTAATAATCCCTACCTTGTTCCCTTCCACAGAATAAATAAAATACATCTTTTGTGAGCTAAAAATTGAAAACACAATTATAAAATACAGGTACGCATTTGTGATTGTTTTCAGATTTAAAGCAACTGGGAATGGTCAAACAAGCCAGTTAACTGTGGCTAATTTTTAAAGAGAAAAAGGGAATGAGTGTTGTCATTGAGCAAGAAAAAAAATCGTAGTAAATAATTCCATCTTTTACTGAATTCTTCTGGCCAGACTATAATTTTTTTCTCCCTATCTATTCAAAAGTTTCTACTTAATCTAGACACTTTAACAATTTCAAAAATCTAACCGAGACTAAAATTTAGCTTCTTGTTTGCCTTTATTTCCTGTCAACCAGCCAAATCTCAATGAAACACAGGGGGTCATGATTTAAGAGTATATAAAGTGGCCAGAAGACTGAGAGATTTTTAACAGCTTCCCAAATATGCCTGTTATAATTATTATCCTAGCCCTATCCCTAGCATCTGGAATCTTCTTGCAGGGAGACCTCAATGTTGGAAAGATAGAAGTATCATTTTACAGCTCTGGCTGTCTTGTGTTTATCAAGGAATTATATATTTTTGGCATCTGTTCTTCACTTATGATTTTAGTTTCTTATTCCTCTATTTCCAACCCTGAATCCACTTCACCTGGGACATCTCTGCTCCTGCTCTAACTGGAACGCTTTATGCTCAGTGCCCTCCATTGCCCCAGGTCACCTTGCTTTCCCGAATGTGTCTAGATGTGTCCTGTCATCTGGTTTTGATCCGGTTATTCCTGATGTCTGAACTCATGGATATCTCTATACTTCCAGAAAGTGTTTGTTGATCTTCCAACTGTTCTTTTTCCTGCTTCCTTTGTCATTCTCATTAAGAAAAGCTACTTCCCTTTGTAAGCTCTCCACATTTCTTGCATAAATCTACATGACTAAATAAATGTATGCTTTGTTGGCTTCATTTTCAATCAAGACATAAGAGGTTTGAGAACAATATCTATCTTATTTATCATTTTTTCCAATGGCTGGACAATTAAGTAAGCTTTACATCCTATTTTCTGAATGAAATGAATGAACACAAAATAACTGAAATATTTTCCTAGAGAAAATGCACCACAGAAGTCAACTTGAACTCTATCCTTTATTGCTGGTTGGTCACCATTCTATTTCTCTCAGAGGCACTGAGATAGTATGCTCATAAAGATTTTTTTTCACAGTTTCAGCATTTAAATTCCATGATAGGGTGGTGTCTTGGCTTCAGGTCTGTTATAGAACAGGATATCATAGAGGAGATTTGTGACAGAACACAGCTGGTGGCACCTGGAAGCAAACAGAGAAAGAAACAAGAGTCCGATTATCTCTTCCATATGACAGAAGACCTCTGATTAAGCCCTGCATTAAAGGTTTCTCCACTTCCTAATCATGCCCCAGTCTAAGGATCAAGCCTTTAACACAGGATCCTCTAGAAAACTTTCTGGATATGACTTACTGCAAAGAGAATACTATATCTAATAGTATATCTCCTTTTGGAAAATAGTGAAGTTACCTGGCTCTGTTTATTACAAATTAGCCCAATTTATAAGAAATTGAAGATTCTAAATCAAAAGTCACATTCCACCCAAATGTCACTACTCTTGTGACTGCCTTAAACTTCTCAGGACTTTCTTGTTTGCCTCACAAACTTTATGGCAAGTTCCAATAGCTTCGGCAGCAATGTGTCTCTTACATTAATTTTTCTAAGATGTTGAAAACAGTCATGTGTGTTAGCTGCTCACTAGGTTTTGCTACTTTGGATGTTCTGGTGCCTCAAACATCAATTTCGAATTGTAATCATTCATTGAATTCTACCTATAGGTTTAAGGGATGGGAACACTGTGAATGAATGACATCAGATTCCCAAAAATACAGGTTCATACTTTCCACATGCTGCAGGCTGCAACTAAACTTTACTAAAGTCATACATATTGTGTGTGTGTTTGTGTGTGTGATAAAATGCATTGGTTTAAATGCATATATTTTTTATTGCTTTCTGTAACCATTGTGTATTGGCAAAGATGAAAAATAATATTTTGAATGTGAGTGATGAGAACAGACATCTTTGCTTTGGTCTCAGCTTAAAGGGAAGATAGTATATTTTTATCATGATGGTAATGAGATCGATAGATTTACTTTATGTGTTCTTTACTAGGTAGGGGAAATTTTCTACTTTCCCTAGTGTGTAAAGGCTGTTTAGTAAAATTGACAATCAACTTCACATTTCCTCTATCTACTAAGATAGTTAGATTTTCTTTATTCAGTTTATAAGGTAAATTACATTGGTTTATTTCTGGCATGAAATTAACCTTGTAGTAATGGAATAAACCCAATCTACTACTAATTGCACTTTTTACATATTACTGGACTAGATTTGCAAATATTTTTATACAATTTTACATATATACGAGGGATATTAATCTCTGTGTTATCTGATAAGATCTCTATTTGTATTTGTTTGCTTGTTTATTTATTTTTGGCTTTAAGACTTGAATCCAAAACTATATATGCTGGGCAAGGCTATATCTCTAACCCATTTGGCTGGTTTTAGAATGAAAATAACACTGGCTTCACGCCAGAAGCTGGTCATATTTGATTTCACAATTTTATTTGGAAGTGAGTATTAATGAGTCAAAAAGAATATTTCAAGACTCTTGATAATGCTACTTGTTTTCCAGAAAATATACAGATTATCCCCCACTACAATATGTGATAGGATCTCTTTTCCTATATAATATCAGGAACTATTTTAGTCATAAGAATTATAAAATGAAAATGCTCTCATAATAAACATGAATGTCTTTGATCAGTAGGAAATAAGAATAGCATTATATAGTTATTGTGATCATGTATATTCTGTAAAGGACAGAGTATTCATATTCTTTACATGCCTTTCCCATAGGCATTTCATCTTTTAATTGTGATTCTTAGGACCTATTAATAGATTAAACATACAAGCCAAATATGACAATTTTTTTCCAGTATTCTATTTTGTCAAGTAATTCAATTATTATTCTTAGCAAGCATACTCAACACACTAGAGAAAGAAGAAAACTTTTTCCACCTAGTAAAGAACACATATTAGTTCTAAAATTATAGCTTGAATTCATATAAGTATCTCTAAGATGGTGACATATCATTTCTACAAGAAATTGTTCTTGGGAATTCTAACTTCAACATTCATTAAGGAATTCATTGTTTACTTTGGTAAAAATACATAGGAATGATTATGCTTTGAGAAAAGAGACATAAAATTCCCCTACTACCTTGGACACAACCCCTCTTTCCCACTAGTACTGATCTAGTCTTCTCTTGTTTGCTTTCCACTTTAGTATGACCATCTACCTGAAGCCCTCTGTGCTCTACAGCTCAGTTGAAGTCTGCATTATCTGACCTCTTAGTGTCATCACTACTATTTTCACCGCCATAGCAGCTCTCCTTCAGATGTGCCAGTTTTCTATCATATTGTATTGTGACTTAAAATCCATGAGTAACACATAACTCCAGGTAAACAGGCTAAATGGAAGTTTCCACTACTAAGAACACACTCCCTCCAGCACAGCTCCAACTCCCAAATTGCAACAAGCTGGGGACCTCACATTCAGAATGCAAGTGTTTGTGGGGGACATCTTAGTTAACCACCATAGATGTGCATGTTAAAGAATATTATTATTATTATTATTATTATTATTATTATTATTATTATTTGAAAAAAACTCTCCGAAGTAATAATGAGCTAGTTGAAAACATGAAGCATTGCTAACATTCCAGAAGTCTCATTGACCACTCCTTATCAGGATTCCATGCCTGCCATAAAGATCAACTACAGTCCAACCTGCTCAAATCGATGCCTAATTTTCTGTTAAGAATTTAGATCATGGATAAGTTTTTGTTTGTTTGTTGTTTGTTTGTTTTGTTTTTTTGACACTAATAAGATAGTAAACATTTTAGAATTTAAGGACCAGTTATATCTTTTTATCTTATTTCTTTTTATTTCTCTTTGTATTTTCTGCACACTTAGGTTTTCTGGTTTTTAATTTTACAAAGTTAGCAATTTTAAGTGAAATGAGCTATACTAAAAAAGATAAAGATGGCATTTTTTCTCATACATTATCTAGTTTATTTTTCTTTAAGATATGAAAATGGAAGAACTGTTTGACAAGATGATGGTGAAGAGTGATGAAAGGGGAGCGATACATGGCAATAATGTGTTATTATTGATGCTTATGATCAAAGTATATTGTGCATCTGTGTGAAAATATCATAATGAGACTCTTGTGTTTTGTACATATAATATATGGAGAGAGAAATACAGAGAAATATAGAGAAAAAACATGTCTGTTATGCTATTTTTAGGTCCTAATGTAATATTGTTCTGTTTTCTGTCACTTTTTGAAAAAAATACATAAATGGAATGATAATGGAAAATGTTATTCTATTTTACACTTGTAAAATTTATGTAATTTATTGTAAGTACATTCATTTTTGTTTTCAAGGTTGAATAAGTTTCTATGATATTAATTTGCTACATTTTCTATCTACTTTATCACTTATATTTAGGTGTTTAAAAAGTTTTACTTTATTTCCGTGTGCATAGCCTGGGTCATCTGTGAAAACTGATCTGAGGAATATAATTTGGAAAGGAATTATGGAGTCCACTGTGAACTTTACTGAAGGCTATTTTCTTATAAAGTCACAAATATTTTAACCTCATAACCAATATATTAGATAGCACTTGGAATTTGTAAGATGTTGTAATTTTGTCAGTTTTTGTTTGTATTTCTCCTGTTAACAATTGTGAATTTCATTTTTCATTTCCTTGAACACTAATGCTCATTGATCATTTGGATGTTCTGCTTTGGAAGATTTGTACTGAAGTCTGTCATACTTTTTCCTGGGCAGTAACACATCTCATAACATATGACCCTGACTCTGATATAGTGAATACTTTAACATTCAGGAATCTCAGAAAACTACAGGAGCAGCAGGATCCCTTCACCTTTGCCCACCCTTCTCTCTGTGGAGGGAGATAGGAAAAAAAATACTCTTGCCCTTTATCCTTTAAATTGGGTCATAAAACTTAGCTGAACTTCTCCTGAGGTGGCTTATAAGACTCTCATCCCAGGCCTGTCCTTTCTAAACCCCAAGGGAAGGAATGAACTTCTCCCAGGACACAGAGATCCAGGGAAGAATTGGAACAAATAGTCTTGCTAAGTCTCCACCTAACCCAGCTTATTCCCAGCAGGCCACATTTATTCTTTCTAATCATCTGTGCCCACAACCATCTACTCAAAGTACTCAGCTTTCCTTTTCTCTGAGTCCTGGTCTCCTTAAGAAATCACCCATGTCCCATCAAATACATTCAGTACTTGGTAAGCATGTCTCCTGCAAATCTTTGTCATTTTCTGTGACTCTTTGATATTTTTTTTTCAGACTCATCCAGAGACATTGAGGCAGTTGACTGTATATCAGTCTCTCAATTCTAACTGTTCTGGAGTTCTAAAATATTATCTAGTTGACAGACCTTCTGGTTTTTACTCCCATGATAATTGCCTGCTTGTGGCTGGTCTTCTCACTCTTTAAGGGCATTTTTTAAGAGAAAGTTGGGATTTTATTAGAAATTCTTATTTTTCTAGTTACATGAAAAATATTCTACAAAGAACAGCACCAATGGTGGAACAGTATGCCAGACTAATATTTTTTAAATGTATTAAATGAGATGGATTAGGGAAAAAAATCTTGAATTGAGGTAGAAGCAGTTCATCAGATTCTCAATTTCCAGGCCTGATGCTGTTGGCTGTTTTCACCACACAAGTCTGTCTTTAAAAATTACATGGCATCCACTCAAGGCTACTTCGTTATAGCCTTCTCTGTGAAATTTGTTCCTCAGGTCCCCAGGAAAGTTAGGCTGTGAAGTCAAAGGTTTTTAAAAACTCTTTTCATTTTTTTAATATATTTATTATCTATAATTAGATGCATTGTATGAGCAAATCTTATGATGGTACCCCCATTTCCCTCCTCACTGTCCCCAATCCAGCGGTGGTCCTCCTCGGTAGGCATACTGGATCAGTCCACGGAGTAGGGGATTATGAATTGCTCTAGAGGTAGTCAGTCTCCCCCTTTTGTGTATTGTTGCTGAGGGGGGTAATGACTGGATATTCTCCCCCACCATGGCTCTTACATTCTTTCCGCCCCCTCTTCTGATCTGTTCCCTGAGTCATGGTGGGTGGGTTTTAATTTTACTTTATTATTGAGATCGTAAGTGTCTCTGGACTTTAGAATTTATTAAATTTTACTTTTATTGCTTTCTGTTTCTTGTTTGAAGTTTAAGACAGGATGAGCTTTGAAAGCACTTACAGCTAAGAAACCCGGTCATATGACTCCTGTGATAAGAGTAAATAAACTGTCTTCTTTGTATTTTTTAAAATTATCTTTACTATTGATAATTAGATACACTGTATGAGCAAATCTTGTGATTGTACCCCATTTCCCTCCTCTCTCTCCCCAACCCACTCGGGACCCCCCTCAGTGCACATACGAGATCTGTCCCTGGGGCAGGTGGTTATATCCCTTGGTTCTTTATAACTGGCTCCCTACAATCTCACTAATTTAGTCCATGTCCTCATGGCCAGGCTGACATCAGCTCAGCCAGTGTCAGTCCCTCCATGTCACAGTGCTCTGCAGCTCCTTCACACTAATTGTCACAAAGTTCCTGAAGGAGCCTAATTTGGAGCCTTAGGATAGGCCGGCCATTTTCATCTTCTACTCCTTATTTCCTAGACCAATTGTGACAGGTTAGGGTGACTGGGACCCTAACCAGTTGTGTCCTTGAATTTGTACATTCAGGCAGGTTCCACTTATATCTTTTGCCTTACCTGACCCCCTCCCCTTGAGTGGGAGGTGTCTCTTACTAGAGTTCAAACCTAATCCTAAAACTGATTGGTCAAAGATAGACCAACCAGCTGTCTCTTTGGTGCACCAGGCCTAGAGAAACAGTTGCCCAGAGAAGGAAGTTTGCTCTCTTTTCCCTCATGGCCCAGTAGAGAGAGATATGAATCTCCAGGCTCCAGGCCTAGGTAAGGTCCCTTTCACCACAGCCAGAGTGGGCAATGGTGAGGGGGCTCAGGGTTCTATCCCACGTGAACCTTTTTTTCCCTCATCATGGAAACCCTCATATCTTTCTTTCTGTCCCTTGTTTGGCTGGCCAGCACAGATCTTATAGTGATGTGGCTGAAACCTCCCCCACGTGCTCTCTCCTCACTAAAGGCTGGGGATCTCTGTAACTTCTCATTTCCTTTTAAATAAAGTCTCCCACTACACTTTATCCTCTAATGATTTATAATTTTAATTCTTTAATTTCATGGAACAAGAATCTGGGTACTCTTGAGTTTTAAGGTGCATTGAAGTCATCTGGGAACTCCAACTTTCTGGGAACTCCAGCTCTCCCATTACACAATGGAATTATTATAAATTTTCAGACAATGCATCTTTCCTCTCATGCATTCTACAATGCCTGATTTTTTTCTCTACTGTCTTTATGTATGAGTCTTGATTGGGAAGCTATTGAGTGTCTGCCTGGAAGAATTTATATATGTAAATGAATACTGTTTGTTTTCCAAAAGACTTCTAAATGTATACATCTGCTATCTCATTTGCTCCATACAAGTGTCTCAACACTAAACACTGACATTATACCTGTTTACAGATGGAAACAAGACTCAGGATGTAGACATGCCACAGCGACGGTGAACGAGGAGCCAAGTATTCTGCATTACACACAGGGGTGAATCAATAACCAGATCTTTGGGTTCTGACTTAACTCACCAAGTCTTTATGACACCAACTGGTCCCTGGAGTTACAGCAGCTATGTTCACATGACATCTCAGCATTGGTGACCAAATCATATTATGGAGCCATCATGAAATGTTTTCCTGTGTCATTACAGTATTAGCTTAGGTTTCCTTGAGTGTTCTAACCAAATTATTTTTTTTCAAATATTTTGTTCCTTAGGTACATGGTGGAAGGATTTTATTCCAGCTGCCTAATTACCTCTTACTGGGGAATCACTGTCATTCGTTTACTGTCAAAGCAATGTTGTCCTGACCTATCTGTGTACTACATGATACACTTCATATTTGAAAGTTGTAAAGCAATCTCAAAATTAAACATATATTTAAAAAGTGAAAGAAAATTTAAACAACTTTAATACAATTTCCCTGGAATCACAAAGAGATCTTGATAACCAATAAATGGAATTTCCTTAGGAACTCTGTGTTATGGCTTCTAAATTGCCCTAATCTATTTTCTTTTACATGAGATTTTAAATTTGGCTGCTGAGGTGGCTCTCCCAAAGGGAGGATGGTGATTAAGCAGGATTAACCGGAAGTTTCTGGCAGTGATACAGGGTTTAGATTATAAAAGTGAAGAAGGCTGTATACTTTCTGTTGAAAGAGACTGTTAGGAACTTTGTCAAAGAATGAACTCTTACTGTAACCCACACCTCATTTGTCACCCTGATGGGCTGAGGAAAAGTGACATTTACAAACTGAGAATGAAAGCACATCCATTTCCCCAGTCTGACACCCTGATATAATAACTATTTACCTTGAGAAAGAGGCACTGAGATTTCCGATTCTTGTGAATCTTCTCACTTTGCCACTTATTTTCTCACTCTGTCAAACAGCCCCAGATTAATGGAACAATTTGTTCAACAAATCATATTAGTGGAATGCGCACAGGGTAAGGAGAGAGAGGCGGGGGAGTCAGGAATTTTTACTCATTCATGACAGTGGTGTCTCTGCAAATAAAAATGTAGTTATGCCTGACATTTACAGAGGGACAATGCGAAAGGGAAAGGGTGTAATGACTCCGGGCAGTAGAGAGATCACTTTGTAAGAACAGTAGTACTCAGAGGGGAATATGAAAAAGTTACACATAACATCTAGACTGAGCTTCCCTCTAGAACATATTTGTCAAACACAGCAGGATATGCCTCTGTGTGTGTGGGGGATGTTTTCCATTTAAATTAAGTGTCCTATGCTTTCTATGTTACTAAGATAGTTCCTTTCCAGCCCATACTCAGGAAGTCTTAAGAATTCCAGGAACATCATTTTACAAAAGCCATGAGTCAATCCCTCAGAGCAGAACAGGGGTACTGGGTGGGAGCTACAATAACTGCCTGTAGATTGTTAATTCTGATAGCATTCTATTCACATTCCTAAGGCAAATAAAATAATAAAACAAAAAGTATTTGGCATGGCTTCACCATTTCTTGTTCCTTGCCTTTGTGCAAAAAGTTTGAATGAATATTTACAATACAGAGAATGAATCAATGTCCCCTACAACCAAACGCACTAATTTTAGTATGTGATGTCTATCACAGGCCCTGTGGCCACTGGTCACACACAAGCCATCTCACATTTTCCCACTGAGTTTGCAAGGACACTTCAGAGTTGGCCATGTGGCTCATTTTTTTTATTTTTATGTTAGGTTTGTCACTCTGCTATTATACCTTGCATCCGCTACAGAAATTGACACTCACTTGTCTCCTGTTTCTGTGTACTGTGGCCTTGGGTGTCACAGGAAAATATGGCTTTACATTTCATGCTCCTTTGATTTCTCTTTACTTTCTCTTGTCAAGTTTTTTTTTTTTTTGCTTTTGTTTTTCATGGTTTTTTTTCCCTTGTCTTTTTAAAGTTTCTGATATATTTTCAAGTGACAAAGAAGATTTCCAACATCTTGACACAAGATTGGTTCTAGAAATCCCCAGTTAACTTGGAGACAATGTTTTCTCTTTATTATGTTGGGATTTTCAATTAGCAAATATTGTTTCTTATCTTGGGTCTAGGCTAAAGAAAAAAAAAAAGACTGTGTAAAAATGAACTGTTTATGTCTACAAGGAGTAATGATAACTCAAATGAATCCATTTCCACCCATATTTCAATAATAAGAATAATAAGAAACATGATGAAATCTCCCTGGTTACCACTCCTACCACAGCCTTCAGGGATGATTTGAACTTACTCCTAAGTAATTATTATGTAGGAAAATATTTCTCATAAAGTTTAAATGACTCATTGACTTCATTTGATTCCCTTTCATCTTGAAAATATTTGATGAAGGAGGATCAAAGAACTGAATTTTCCTTTTTGGAAATCTTAGGGTTTAACTAAATAGGAAAATGCCTGCGATCTCCCATATGGGATTATTGCATGTATGTGTGTCTGTGTATTTGTATAAGTGTGTGTATTAGTTACAAAGGAAGTATATGTTCATGTTAGACAATTTGAATTATATATAAACGATTCAATATGTATCTTTTAACTAAACAAATGAGACTGTTTTGCACATTTAGACTGTTTTTATCAGAGGTCGAGAGGAGAGAGGAGAGGTCACACTTGGAGCTTTTCCTAGAAAGAACTGGGGCGACTGATCGCAGCTGTCTGTTACATGCTGTTGGACAGCCTTGTTCACTCTCCCCCTTGTCAAGTACAGTCACAATGGAATCAAATAGTCTAAATACCTCTCCTTTGCCATAGCTGAGAATGGCCTACATTCCAGTTGCATGGTGCTACCTTAGGATGCACACAACCACGTGGGTATGTTTGGCCAGTTCCTCAAGATTCTACCCCCATAAGGTCCAGTAGTGGTCATGATTCCAGATGACCACTAAATATTTCTTCCCTTATGTGTAAACAGACTTGGTATATGGGTTCTCAGTGCCTAATTTTTTTCTTTAGCCTGAAACTAATTTGAAGGGATTATTATGTTCTATGAGTTCTTGTGCCACTGACAGACGCAACTTAAAGGAAGGAAGGTTTTAAAGGAACTTCAGCCCATGATAGAGGGGCTAGCAGAGCAGAAGGACTCCATCCCTGATGGGGAGAATGAGGAGGCTGATGCTGAGGGACTCTTCACACAGTGATAAATTAGGAATCTGAGATGACTGACAGGAGAAGCCAGGGATGGTTACAACCTTTCAACGCCCACCCCTGGTGACTTACCCTTCCTACCAGGACCCACCTTCAAAAGAGCAACCACAAAATAGTGTACCAGGTTGGGGGCCCAGCATGTAAAGAACAACTCTATCTGTTTCTCTCTCTCTTTCTCTCAACACTCCTGTTTCAATAAATATTAAAAGATTTTTTTTTAGACAGGGAATGTAGCTTGACATATGTTAAACTCAATATCAGGTAGCACAAGAATCAAACCAAGCAAAATAAATAAACAAAAATTCCTTAAATTTTAATTTGTCATGGTTTCTTTAGAGGGAAAGAATGATGATATTCAGCTTATCTATGAAGCATGCCACCAATCAGGAAGTATGGTCAGAATTCGAGTTTGCCTGTAGTTATTTTGATCTACCATATTGACAGGTGCCATTTATGAAGTGTGCTTTTCCTGCTGGCACTGATTCAAGACAAACTTCACAGTCATTGTTTCTAGTCTTATGACTGTCTTAGGCACACATACTAACCCCCTCATTCAAGTGAAAACACATGATTTTACTTGCTCAGGGTCACATATACAGAACAGGACCTGAAAGTTATATTTAGGTCTGTCTCTACATCCTGTTTCCACTATATGCTTTCAGTTTGAATGTCTAGTACAGACTGCTCTTTCCTGATTCTTAACACAACCCCCCCAAATAAAAACCTGAATCCAATAGAGTCAAGCAATATTTCCTGGGAGCAGGTTACATTGCAGTAGCTTCCCAAAGACTATCTTATTTAGTCCTTCAACAACACTGGGAGGTCAATATCAGCAGTACCACTTTCTCTAAAAAGAAATTCAAGCTGAGAAAAACAAGTAACTTCCTTAGACCACAGTCTGGAAGGGACAGCATCTAGAATTGGAATAGAATAATCTTCTGGCTGCAATTCTGAGGATTTTCCTAACT
>PVHP010035561.1:0-18428 GCA_004024765.1 Zapus hudsonius
GGTTCCTCAGGCACAGAAAAGGAGCAGAGACGTACAGGAGGCCGGGGGTGGGGGAGGGGCTACGAAGGAGGCCCTGTTTGAATGGGTGAAAGAGAAAGACAAAAAAAAAACAAGAAAGCAGCATAGGGAGGGAAGAGGGGAGGAGCAGACACGCTGGAGGCTGGAGGGCGCGGGGAGGGGCTACGAAGGAGGCCCCGGTCGAACCGTGAAAAAAAAAACAAGAAAGCAGCGTAGGGAGGGGTGAGGCGCGGAGGTGCCTGGAATTCAGCGGGCGGTCACAGCTTGTGTCCACCATCTTGATCCCTGCTGAAAACCCTGGCCCTTATTTCCCGAGGTGTGTGGTGTTTCTGCTAGTCAGCCATCTTCCCCGGAAGAACCCATTTCCTTTGTTATGACCTATTATTTTGAATTTTTACTATGTGTCTGGATGTGCCATGCATGTTGCATTAATTAATTAACTCTTCAACATAAACACTTTGAAACAGGTGTCATTAGTAATCCCATTTCATAGATTGGTATACTTGTATTACACAACTAGAGATATTGGGTGGTTTAACTAAGGGCTCCTAGAAAATAAATGACAGACTAAATCCAAGTTTGCTCAACTCCAAAATGTTAGTTTAGGAGGCATCTATGAGTGGCTTAATTGTCTAACTTTCTATGGTTTAATGTCTGAAATATTTTATATAAACTTGAAAGATTTTATTTTACATAAATTATAATTAAATTTAGTTTGTACCTGTACAATTACTTTTTACTTGACCATTTGTAAAGAACTTTTATACCCTCTAATTCTTTTTCTCATCATGTTAATTTTGGTATATGCGGCAGCTTTAATGTATGTTCCCCAATAGACTCAGGCAGTTTATTAACACTTCTAACTTGGATTTTCAGCTGCCTGGATGGAAGAGTCATCAAACGGGGAGGGTCCTGGAGTCCAGCCTTAAGGTATCACTGGTGGAAGATCTGATTTCTAGCCTAAAAGTTCACTGAGAGAGTTTTGAGCCCTGTCTTAGCCCCTGCTGCTGGTTGCTTTTGGTGTGAGCTGGCTGGTGGTGTTTTCTCTCTGTATGGATCTGTGAAAGGGTGTGTGATGGTTAGGTTTTGTTGTCACCTTGATCTTTTTAATTATTTTGGGTGGGTCTCTAAGGTTTTTTATAGGAAGGCAGCTTCTTAGTAAGGGGTAGGATGTAAGCAAGCTAAGGAAAGCTAGAAAAAAACTTTCCTTCCTGGGAGGACAGTGAATGAAGGTAATTCCAGAGACTCAAGGAGTAAAGAAATCTGGGAAAGGGTTGCAAGACCTGGCCCTAAGGCTATGTATAGGAGAAGGAATTCTGGTTTTGGCCCTGCCTGTGTGTTGTTCTATGTGTGGTATTGGCAATGGGTTTTTTCTCTCTCAGCTTGGACCTGTGAAAGTGGACCAGCCTCTTTTGCAATTTGGAACTTCCCCTGGATTTGTAGCTTCACATAAGTCCTTTCCTCACATAAATGGTCTCTGGTTTAGAGATACATCCCAGCAGCCTGTGGCTGACTATGACAGGGGGGCTACTCTCTTGTTCATTAAGAAACTTCCCCTGGATCTGTGAGCCTGAAATAAATAATGTTTGTCCTATAAACTGTGTCTGGTTTTGAAGTTCATTCCAGCAAAGTGGAGCTGACTACACCAGCATATCATTAAATTTTTTTTTGAGTTTTTAAATTTTATTAGTGTATATTAATTGTATAAAATAATGAGGTTTAATATGATATTTACAAACACATTGATAATTACTTTTTTTCATTTTTTATTGTTCATAATGAGTTACATTGTTTAGTGGGCCAACAATGAGTTGCTATCCCCGATTCCTCATTGCCCACCTCTCAATCCCCAGTCAGCTAATATCCTCCTCCTGGGCCATATGGATCAGTCTTTCTGGTAGGGGACCATGGATAGCCTAGTATTCAGCCGGGTTCTCCTGACCCAAGTGTGTTGTTACTGAGGGGTGCCATGCCTCTGATCATCTCCCGGACCATGGCTCTCACAATCTTTCCACCCCCTCTTCTGCTCAGTTCCCTGAGTCGTGGTAGGTCAATATTAAGGCTGCTTTAATGCTGTGAGCTTAGGGGTTTTTGTGTCGAGAATCGTTGGTTTCTGTCTCACTGGCTTATCCTGTGTGGATTGAATGGCTGTGGCTGTGGGTCCCTTGTTCATCCCGTCATTCTCTGCAGGGTTTCATATGGATCCTCCAAAATATGACTGTGGTGGTTCATCTCTTGCCAGGATCTCAGCTTTCTGCCTGTGGTCAGTTGGTAGGGTTATATGGGCCACAGCTCTCTCACTGCATCCTGAAAAATACAAACACAATCTCCATTGGAAAGTGAGATCAGTATAGGTTAGCAAATATACACCATTCTAGATTACCTAGATTCTATTTTTGGAAGCCTCCCTGTCAGTCCCTCACATAGTGCATCTTTTTGGGAGCCCAAGAGTACTGGATCTGGTTCATATAGCCCTGAATCCCCAGTTCCAATCAAGGGTGGAATATTTGGCTGAATTTAATAGCAGTTGGTTGTCTCCCCCCAGGCCCAGGCTCCTCCATTGCACAAGTGGTCCTTTTTGGTTTGTTGTTCTCTCCCAGTAGGACGTGTGGTCAGCCTACTTGTAGTACTCTGCTAATGAGGCATGGAGGAAGTAAGGTTTCTGTTGAGTCTGGCAGGCTCTGGGACAGTCTCCTTCTGAAGGAAGTTGAGGCAAATTCCGGGGGCCCCTGTAAATCTTAGCAATCCTGAAAACTCCAAAGCCCCTAGGCAGGCCACAAAATAAGAAGCAGATCAAAGCCTAACTTATTCTAACTGCAATAAGGTTTTATTTCCTCTGCTAACATCACCATTTTCTCACAGACCCAGCCTGGCTGCATATCTGAGAGCTAAGCTTTCCGGATAAGAGTAGCTCATGCCTTTGTTCCTAACACACCTGTGCCCCCAGGAGGCAAGGGGGATGGCTGAAGGCCCTAAATCCTGTTTACAAGTGCTAATGGGTTTTGCTCCTGCTGCCTGAGTTTTCGTGGCTGTGTTCCTGTTTGTTGAGCCCCCTTTGTGTAGGAGATAGGGCGGTGCAGCGCATCCCTAGATTGGATATAAGGTTGGATGTGGAAATAAAGTTTTGAGATCTGCCCACTGCCGCAGTCTCCTGAGAGTCTCATCTCTCATTCGGCTCACTGCTATTCCAAGCCGCTGCTCACCCAGTTCCCGTGGGTGAACGGGGAGTTGATGCGCGCTGCAACCCCCTAAGTAACCCACGGACCCAGACCTACTCATGGCCACAGACTGTGTTTCATGCCAGTGGTCTGTTTACTCCAGCTGTCATTGATCTCCTTCCCCTGGCAGCTTGTGTAGTGCCTTCCAATACTACATTAACTGCCATCTGGGTGTTGGTTACCATTCCAGACCTCTAAGGGTCTCTCGATGCTGATCGATGGCATTCTGTAGTTTCTTGAGCAACAGGGTTTGCCTCAGGCCTGGGGAGGGCATTCAAGCGATTTGACAGAATTCTGTCTTGTTTTTGGAACTTCATGGTTCACTTTGTGAACTTTGTGAACTTTTGTGAACTTTGCTCAGTGAGGGAAGGAACTGGTGGCTGGGACCTGGGGTTGTCAGACTGCTCAATTATTCATAGGCTTAGACATTCTCCCCTACTACTCATGGACCCTCTTGCCAGTTGATGCCCACTAATTGCTCTGTAGGTTACAGTATGCTCGTGAGGATTTTATGCTTTTGAACCTAATTTTGTTTAGCCTCATATTTAAGCCAATCCCCTCCCCCTTCCCTTACACCACATTCATAACCTCTCACTTCTTTCTACTAGTCTGCATAGAGAAAATGGTTATCCTGGTTTAGGACCATATATGAGGGAGAGTATGTGGCGTTCGATTCTCTGTTCTTTTGAGTGTTCGTTTAGTAAGATCTGCCCAAAGTCAGACCATTTTTCCTAAATTTCAATATGTCATTTTTCCTTTCAGCTGAGTAGAATTCCATCATGTAAATATACCAGAGTTTTGCTGTCCATTCCTCCATAGACGAGCATTTAGATTGATTCCAATTCTTGGCTATTATGAATTGAGCTGTTATAAATATAGTTGTACAAAATTTTCTGCATCGAAATGTGGCATCTTGTGGGTAGATGCCTAGTAGAGGGATAGCTGGGTCCATTGGTAGTTCTATGTCCATTCTGTCTAGGAGTCTCCACACTGCTTTCCATAATGGTTGAAGAAGTTTGAAATCCCACCAGCAGTGAATCAGGGTTCCTTTTACCCGCATCCTCGCCATCAACGTTTGGTGTTGGTTTTCTTTATGATTGCCATTTTGACTGGGGTAAGGTGGTGTGTCATTGTGGTTTTGATTTGTATTTCCCTGATGCTTAAGGATGCTGAGCATTTTCTTAGATGAGTCAAGGCCATTTGTGTTTCCTCCTCTGTGAATTCTCTGATGAGATCAGTGCCCCATTTTGTGAGGGGGCATTTTAGGTTTTTGTTTTTAATTTTTTTTGAGTTCTCTGTAAGTTCTGGAAATTAGGCCTCTGTCTGAGTTGTAGCTGGCGAAAATCGTCTCCCAGTTTGATGGGGGTCTATTGGCTCTGAGTATGGTTTGTTTGTCTGTACAGAAGCTTCTGAGCCTGATCAGGTCCCATTGGTTAAGTGATTGTTGCAAATCCTGGGCTGCTGGAGATTTGCTCAGGAAATTTTCCCTACTCCTATTTCATGTAGAATTCCTCCTATTTTTTTCTTCCAGGATGCTTAGTATTACAGTATTTATATTCAGGTCTCTGATCCATTTGGAGTTGATTTTTGTACATGGTAAAAGGAGGGAGTCTATTTGCATTTTTTTACACGTGCTTATCCAATTCATCCAGCACCATTTGTTGAAGATGCTATCTTTGGCCCAGTGTACATTGTTGGCCCCCTTGTCAAAGACCAAACAACTGATATTACTTCCAATAAAAGCTCTGTCTTCAATCCTGTTCCATTGATCCGTCTGTCTGATTTTATGCCAGTACCATGCTGTTTTAGTTACGATGGCTTTGTAGTATGTTTTGAAGTCAGGGATGGTTATACCTCCTGAGTAGGCTTTTTTACTTAGAATAGTTTTATATTTCTGAGGTCTTTGACCCTTTCAAATAAATTTAGAGATTATTTTTCTATGTCTGTGAAGATACATGTTGGGAATTTTATCGGCATGGCATTGAATCTATAAATCGCTTTTGGCAGGATTTCCATTTTACTATATTGATTCTCCCTAACCATAAGCATGCATATCTTTCCATCTTCTGACGTCCTCCTTTGTTTCCTTCTTAAGTGTTTCAATATTTTCCTTATATAAGTCCGTTACAACCTTTGTTAGTGATATTCCAAGGTATTTGATTTTCTGTTTTTCTCTCTGATTGTCTTCTGCATATAGAAAGGCTACTGATATTTGTGTGTTAATTTTGTATCCTGCCACATTGCTGAAGGCATTAATCAACTTCAAGAGGTTACTGATATTATTCTTTGAGTCTTATATATAATGGATCATGTCATCTTCAAAGAGGGATAGTTTAATTTTTTCCTTTCTGATTTGTATCCCTTTTATGCCATTCTACTGTCTTATTGCCTGCGCTAAAACATCAAGCACTATGTTAAAGAGCAGCAATAAGATTGGACACCCCTGTCTTGTTCCTGAATTGAGTGGGAACTCCTTGAGTTGTTCCCGATTGAGAATGATTTGTGCTTTAGGAGTTTTGTAAATTTTCTTTATTAAATTGAGGTATAGGCCATCTATGCCTATTCGTTCCAGAGCTTTGAATATGAAGTGGTGTTGAATTTTGTCAAAAGCCTTCTCTGCATCTATTGAGATAACCATGTGGTTTTTGTGTTTGAGCCAATTAATGTAATTTTTTTTACATTTATCAACTTGCATATGTTAAACTATCCCTGCATCTCTGGGATAAAGCCAACTTGGTCAGGGTGGATAATATTTTTAATGTAGCATTGTATCTGGTGTGCTAGGACTTTGTTCAGGATTTTTGCATCTAAGTTCATCAGAGATATGGGTCTATAGTTCTCTTTTCTTGTTGCATCCTTGCCTGGTTTGGGGATTAGGGCAATGATAGTATCATAGAAGGTGTCTGGAAGCCTTCCCTCTTTTTCTGTACTTCTAACAAGCTTTAGAAAGGTTTCAGCTCTGTGATGAAGGCTTGGTACAATTTAGCTGATAAACCATCTGGTCCTGGGCTTTTCCTTTTGGGAAGGTTTTTGATTACATCTTCAATCTCTGTGGATATGATAGATTTATTCAGTGATTTTATCTGCTCTGGGTTAAGCTTTGGCAGTTGGTAGGGGTCCAAAAATTTATCCATTTCTTCCAGGTTCTCAAATTTTGTGTAGTAGAGGTTTTCAAGTATGACCAGATGATTCTTCCAATGTCTTCGGGATCTGTTGTGATCTCACCATTGTCCTTTCTGATTTTGTTGATTTGGGCTTTCTCATTTCTTTGATTAGACTTACCAGGGTTTTGTCAATCTTATGAACTTTTTCAAAGAACCATCTTTTTTATTTATCTATTTTTTTATCGTTTTCTTAATTTCCAATTCAGTAATCTTAGCTCTGATTTTGTTTATTTACTTTCACCTTGCGTTCCTCTGGTTAGCCTTTTCCGTCTGTTCCAATGATCGTCGGTGGGTGGTTAGGCGATTGATTTGAGACCCCTCTGTCTTTGATATGAAGGCATTTAGCGCAATGGACTTTCCCCTCAGGACTGCCTTCAATGTGTCTCACAAATTCTGATAAGATGTGTTATCGTCATAATTTATTACTAGGAAATTCTGAATTTCCTGTTTTATTTCTTGGATGACCCAATCATTTTTGAGGAGCTAATTACTCAGGTGCCAGTACTTTGTGTATTTTCTGGATCCTGCTCCAATGTTAACTTCTACCTTTAATGTACTATGGTCTGTTATGATGCAAGGAACTACTTCAATCTTCCATAATTTGTTTAGGGAAGATTTGTGACCTAAGATGTTATCAATTTTAGAAAAAGCCCCATGTGCTGCTGAGAAGAATATAAATTCTGTGGCCTTGGGACAGAACATTCTGTAAATATGTTTTCCCCAGCTGGTCGATGGTGTTATTGAGCTCTGTTATGTCCCTGCTGATCTTCTGTTTGTTTGATCTGTCTAGAGCCGATTGAGGTGTATTAAAGTCTCCTACTATGATGGAATTAGAGTCTATTTCTGCTTTATTTTTGAGTAGGGTTTCCTTTATGAACTGTGTTGCACCCAAATTTGGTGCGTATATGTTGATGATGGTGATATCTTCCTGTTGGATCATTCCTTTGATGAGTAAGAAGTGACCATCATTATCCTTTTTAATTAATTTTGGTGTAAAGTCTATTTTGTCAGATTAATGTAGCCACACCTGCTTGCTTTTTACTTCCACATGCCTGATAAACTGTTTTCCATCCTTTTACTCTAAGAAGATTGCTGTCTTTAGAGGTAAAGTGCATTTCCTGAAGGAAGCAGATGGAAGGGTCCATTTTTCTGATCCACCCTGCAAGTCTGTGTCTTTTTATAGGGGAGTTAAGTTTATTTATATTCAGTGATATAACTGTGAGATTTGCTTTAAGCCCCGCCATGATGAAGGGGTAATGGTGGTTGTTATCTGTGCTGCTTTTATTAGCACACTGACTGTGATTGTCTTGTCTGATCTCTGGTACTCTTCTGAGGTATATTTCTTGTTTCTTCTGTGTGGGATATCTCTTGCAGGATCTTCTGAAATTTTGCCTTTTTTTTCAAATAGTCATAGAGCTGGTTTACTTCATGGAACTCTTTCAATTCTCCATCTATTTCGACGGATATCATTGCTGAGTAGAGTAGTCTAGGTTGAAAGCCATACTTCTTTAGGCCCTGAAAAGGATTATTCCAAACCCTTCTGGCTTTCATGGTTTCTAATGCAAGTCTGAGGTAAGTCTGATGTATTTTCCTTTATAAGTTGTGGTTTGCTTTTCTCTAGCAGCTTTGAGTATTTTCTCTTAGGCATTTTAATGAAAATATGTCTTAGAGAATTCCTCTTCATGTCCTGTCTGGAGGAGTCCTCTGAGCCCCTTGAAAGTTGAGTGGGCTTTCTCTCATTAGATAGGGAAATTTTTTTGAATAATTCTATTGAAAATGATAATTATTTTTGATGGGACCTATGGTGAATAGTATCACTATATTAGTGTGCAGGTGTCTCTATTATATATTGTATATGGACTTGGAAGACTTTGGGTATATACCCAGTAGTTACAGATATAGCTGGATCACATCCCACTCTGTGTCCCATTAATTGACAAACAAGCAATTAATGCATTTGTTTAAATTATTTATACATTGAATAAGACACAAAATTTCTTCCTGAATGATATGGATTTATTTACTCATATTCTTTGCAAATATTTATTTAATTTTTCCCAAACTCACATAATGCTACCATGATATAATCTAGTTTTCCATCACATTCAAAAAGATACTATAGAAATATATGTGGTAGTGAGGCAAGAGAGCACAGCTAAGCCCAGCTACCTCCTCTTGCTCACTCTTTTCAGAGTATACTAACATCCTAGCACCACCCCTCCTATGATGAATTTGTGTCCTGGAACAGCTAGGTAGGAGAAAGGTCAGCTTAGATGGGAGTTGAGTTCGATTGCATTGAAGGCTAATCATTCCATGAAGTTACATGACATAAAAACCTCCAATTTACCATGTTGTGAGTGTGTAGGGTGGGGAACATATGCCTAAGATTTTAAAATGTACAGTCTATTCAAATGCAGATTGTCTAAAGTTATATAACAGACCATCAGTCGACCAAGGCAAGCCCCCCACACACACCATACCCATCCCTGAACTGTGGGAAAGAACTCAGAACACTTAAGCACCATTCTCCTGTGAGCTTTGGAGCGTATTCTGTGATGTACTCTCATTTGTAATAAATCCTTATGATCACTATTGCTACTCCATGTCTTGTCCAATTTGTTTGGAGACACAAAGAACCTGGACATTGCCTCATAGGCCACTTCAAGTGTGGCCAAGTTGGAGGGGCAAATTGGAACTCCAGAATATTCAGACTTGGAGTTAGAGAGTTTGATGTTGCCCTGTTTGTTTTAAAGCGTGAACTGGTTCAATATGTCCTTGCTATGCTCAACACCATCTTTTGCAGTGTGGATTTGTTCTGTGCCATTGCTTGGTGGGGGTTGTTGTTACAGCTCAGGGTTTGTACAGCATTATCATATCAACGGAGTTGATAAAAATTATGGGGACTTCTGGAGTTGAAAAAAAAATGACCCCATCTGTTAATAATAGCCTCTAGAATATTGTTAGGTCTTAGATAGAGAACCATCTCATTAATTCAACAGTTTATTGAGCACATGCTACATAAGGATGGAATGTTTTTCTTAAAGCACTCATTGGCACAAAGAAAATAAGACTAAACTATAATTATCTGAAATACACACATATGTTTCAGAAATACATAGAATTTGTTTAAGAATCAAAGGAAGTGGTAGAATCATTGTGAGTTTGAGGCCAGCCTGGAGCTACAGAGTTCCAGGTCAGCCTGGCTAAAGTGAGAGCCTACTTGAAAACAAAACAAAACAAAAGCAACACTACCACCATCACCCAAATAATAATAATAATAATAATAATAATAATAATAATAATAATAATAATAAACAAGAATCAAAGCAAAAGAGTATTTCAAGTTTCTAAAGATAAAGGTATGAATTATTAATCTAAGCATCCTTCACAAAGGATGATTTGCCTAATTTGTAGATTATTTATTAAAAAATCATGCTGTTTTTATATTTACATCAACCAGAGTTAACATAAATCATTAGATGCCTACTTTTCTGTCACAAGAATCACTTAGATATTTGATAATTTGAGAAATAATAAATCAAGTTGGCAGGCTTAATGACTTGGAATTTGAGACTCAGTTACTCTGTACCTTATCCCAAAAAATAAGTTTCTCATTAAACTTGAGAGAACTAGCTACTTTAATACTTTTCCTTTCCATTAACATCAGGGAGCATTTCCTTTTCTTTATGGTCATTTACATCATAAGGGATCACTTTAACAAAAATCTACATTTTCCAATTTGGCTTCCACTCAGAACTCAACTGCTTCTCACAGAGGGCTCTGTACTTTTGTTGTTCTGAATATTTTAAACACTTTTAACAGACAGCACAGAACAATTTAAAAACACAGCTACACTGTGTTTTCCTCAAACATGCATAAAATCTTTTCAAATTAAGACTGTGTCCACATGGTGCTAAAACATCTACTCAATTCTGTCTTATGTTTTTGTTGTATAGATACAGTAACCATATGTCCTGAATGTTCCAGGACCACTACAATTTTAAAAATTTTGTCCTATCATCCCTAAAATTACACTCACATCCATAAGAGCATGTATCCCAATTTCATTGTGGGAAATTACAACTGTTATCTTTGCAGTTAAAACAGTGAGGTTTCATAAGTTACTTAAGTGAGTTGAGCATTTCAATGTTTTTTATCTTATTTATTGTTAATAATTAGATACACTATATGAGCATGTCTTTTGATGGTACCCTCATTTCCATCCTCCCTGGCCCCAACCCCCTGACAGCCCTCCTCAGTGGGACGGCTGGACCAGTCCATGGGATAGGGTCTTATGAATTGTACAAGCAGTAGCCAGTTTTTTTCTTTGTGTGTTGTTGCTTGATAGTAAACACTAATTTACAATTTATTACTGTACAGCATAGAAAGCCCAATCCTTATTTACTCCTATCTGAACATATATAAAAATGTTCGATAACCATTTTTGAAATGCATGAAAGAATGAATGTACTATATACATCATATTGTTGTTTGTAAGAAGTGTTCTGCCATTCATAAATAAAGCTTAAACTATGTATATGTTTCTATGTGTGCATTTGTATATTGTTTTCTAGTTTGACAATAGAAAATATTATGGAAAGTTGACTTATTTCCATATTTATTGATGCTTTTCTAATGGATTGAACAAACCTAATTTCTACCTCACAATACTTATGTATGAACATGATAATATTTTCGTATGTAAAAAAGATGTTATCACATTGGATCAGAATGACCAGAAGTGTCACATTGGTTTGTTAGAAGGCCGGAAATCTAACAGTACTGTTATTAGTCTCCATCATGAAGTAGCCATTGGATTTTGGATTACAGTTGAGATTGCCTCTTACAAGAGATTCCTAGTCACTCATCACTGATCTCTCCTTTCTCTCTCTCTCTCTCTCTCTCTCTCTCTCTCTCTCTCTCTCTCTCTTTCTTATAATTTGATAAAAGATTTTCCTCTTTAAAATGAAATTTGGGTGCATTGCATTCCTCTAAAAGCATAAAGCATCTAGATATTATTTCAACAAAATCAGTAAGTTTTATAGATTAATTTTGTCTTGACCTTTTTTATTTTATGTTTTTCAAGTGTAAGTCTGAAGATTCTAAATTGATGTTCTTCTGATTTAGTATATGGGAAAATGAAACTATCTCTTTGTTTGATACCCTCAAGAATACTCTAACACCAATGTATTCCATTGAACTAAATTTGGTTTTTCATTAATATATATTTCATAAATGGTTGACTGTCAGCCTATCTATGTACATTTTGAAGTGATTCCCACTTCTAATATTGGTCTTGCTATTCTTTTCTGAATTTTGCAGCCTTATGCATACTGTATGTAAGTACAGAGGCTTTAATCTGAAACTTGATTTTTCTCAGTATAGCTGCATTAGCATTCAGCTTGGAGTACGTAAGATAATAATAATGAAAGCAACCTTCCATTCTGTTGTCATAGATGCAGCAAAACCCAATCCTGGTGACACTATACCTCTAGTCTTTGTACAGTCTCATTTTTTTCTGCCAATTTTAATTTCATTACATTTGAAATTCAATCACTATTTTGAAATCCTCACTGTTTATTTGATATTTTAGGTATTAAAATGTCCTTTCACTATTTTGAAAATAATCAATTAAATGCCCTTAAAATCTGTCATTGTTAATTAAGAAATTAGAAACAAATCCTAAAATATAGCCTCATATAATGAGGTTTTTTTTATTGACTGAATCAGTGGCTTAATATACACTTTTGCATATACATTATCTCTGCAAAGATATGAATATTATGTAAATAATTGAAAGAAACAACATTAAAATTTGAATTTTCAGAGCATCTTAATATTTTTCATAACATTTTTTATAAAAAGCTATGTTGTCATTTTCCAAAGAACAAGTACAATTTTCTTGCCATATTTAATCTTTGTTGTGGGAAAAAAAATGGTTGCAAGAATGATTGAACCACATTTCATGGACTTATCTGGACATTGAAAAATAATACACAAACCTGTCCAAGGTAAGGATTTTAAGATTTAGTGACAATTCATTTTTATAAATCTGGTAGTATAGCTTGGTCATAGATTATGTGCTTGGGATATATGAAGCCCTATGTTGTATTGTTAGGACTAGGCAATACAAAACAAAACTTACTTTTTTGTTTTCTAAAAATACAAAATATATTTAAGAATACTGTAAGTGAATTGGCAGATAGTCAAAATCATAGTTGTTTAAAAAGTATAGCTCATAGAATGAACTCTTCTTGAAAAGTGTAATTTTTTTCTTATTGTGAGCAAAATACCTTTAATGATATTTTCACACAAAAGAAATCTGTATCCTTTTCATAAAATATTAAATTGTCATTTTATCTCTAACAAATAAATGAATCTTTATGTCCTAAAATAATACTATTCTCTGCAATTTAAATCTCATAGCCTGATTTTTTAATGGCATAAGGAAAATTTGCCAAAATACTCTATAAGGTCTCCATGATGTTTTTTCCCCAATCATCTCATTTGAGGGTAATTTTCCATAAGCATTGAAATATAAAAGGAAAAACAAAATAAATTTTCAAAAGTAGCTTCTGATGTCTACTTAAAAAAATTCTTAACCCTATTAATTAAATCTGGCCACTGTTTTTCAGCAATTTGAAGCAGACAGGTTTACTTTTTGTTGTGATTACAACACACATCTAGTCCCTTATTTACTTAGAGATACCTCGAATTGTGTATTGTTTTGGCTGAGGGTAATTAGAAAGGGGGGAGGTTATGCGATGGGGGAAATCTGTGCCCATTCATAATTAAACAACCATGCAGCTATATGCATCAGTCAGCAAAAGCAGGCATCAACATTATGGAGTGAAAATTAAAGAGTGAGACACCAGAGTATCTACTGTATCTGCCTGCTGCTAGACAGTGAAGCATGGAGAACATGATATACCTCTATGGATGGATAGCTTTCCTTATTAAAAAAAAAAAACACAGTGGGAAACACAGTAGGGAAACAAACTAAAACAAGGCTTTGTAGCAATTTCCTTGAAAGAAATTTCCCAAAATAGCAACTTGAAAAGCTTTAAATCTTATGCCTAGCAATAGAATTTGCTTTGCATTAGGTGGTATTTAAAAATTCCATTAGTTTGCAGCAGATCTGGTAGAGTTTCCCAAACTCTTCTCTTTTGTAATGTTTTCCATATTAAACGTTTGCAGTCCTGAATCATTAAAAGGCTTACAAATTTGTAAGTCTGAAATCCTTTGAGAAACATTGTTAATGACATATTAGCTTTGTAAAATTTTGGATGAAGAATTTTAACCTAGAACCTGACATCATGACATCACCAAATAAAATAATGAAGTTTGATAGCTGCATTTACTGCTTCATTCACTTTATGTTTCACATTTCATCAGGTGAATTGTGGAGGCAGAGAGGCATATTTTTTATTCTTATACACTGCACAGAAGACTTAACTGCTACAGACCTATACTATTTCAGTATAATCATCCAGAATAGTAGAAAAAATCAGTTGCCAGATTGAATATCTGTTCACATCCTGAAATCATTCCATTCTATTCTACTTAGGAATTTAAAAATATTTAAATTGTATCTTGCATTTTGGAGAATTATTTACTTTCACACTTGTGTGTCTGCTATTTACACTATCCATTAAATGAAATAGACAATACATTGAAACATTACTATATAAAATTATCAAAAGTAAGTTTTGTGATTTTTAACCATAACTATTTGGATATTTAATATTTCTTAAATGGATGTATAGTGATGTGTGTTCAATAATTTCTAAAAAATTGAACGTTTTTAGATATATTGTACTTTTAGGAAACTGTAAAGGTGTTAGTTACAGCAGATATTAAGTAGCCATTGACAAAATTTGCAGCAAGTTAACTACTGGGAGATTCAGATTTTTGTATTCAAACTTCACACACATAACTACTTCACATTGAAGCTTTTATGTGATCCTTATTTCTTAATTTTATATTTATATAGCTTATCCACAATACCAGAGACTCATTCTGAATTTCACATAATTCTTTTATACAATAACAAAGACAAACTTAATAAAACTCAACTTCACTGTATAAAGTCACACACACATACTATAATCATGATTTTTCACATGTTTTATTTATGGATGTATTAGTAGCTACATATTAAAATTAAATGTCCCCTTTTGAGTATACTTGTTTTAAAAAATACACAGAGAAAAGGTATATGGTGAAAACTGTGTTTAACTTCTTTAATAAAGAAATAGTGATTTGCAGTTTACTTTTGCTCATGAAACTGAGCCACATATTATTTCATAAATATAATATGAGAGAAAAAAGTGAAAATTCTACACACATGCTGTCTTAATTTTAACAAAATGAATTTTAGTTTGTTGGTACTAATTTTTAGCTGTTATAAACTCTAACAAAATTTTTTTTTGTAAGATTCAGTGGTATACTTTGGACTTGTTATATTTGACTGTTTCTCTTGTGATTTAACTTCAAAATTCATTTAATTATTCCAAGAAACAGCATCTAAAGTAATAGATTAGATTTTAATTACCTGTTATTATATTTAAAAAGATATTTTTACAGTGGACATGTTCTTAAAATGTTAGGCATAAAAACTACTTCTGGTAAAGTAGAAGGGCAGAGATTTTTAAAAGTAATGTCAAACGATTCTTAAAATTGAATTACCAACTTTTCTGAGAACATTATTGAATGGCACATTTGAATATGTACACATTTAAAATGTCACAATTCGAAAATTTAATGATTTTGAATATTTTCAATATTTAAATATTGATATTTAAAAAAATAATAAAGAGAAAGGGCAAATGAAAAGATTGCTGAATAATTAGACATTTCCTTATAAAATTCAAATAACCATTTTCAGTAATTTTTATTTATTATAACTTTAAAATTTAGATAAACTTTAATCATTACAGAGTGATTATGGGAGGATATACATAGTTGCTTGAGAAACAGAAACATTTTTTAAGTCACCTTTTAAATTAAAAACTGGATGCTCCTAAAGTAATTTAAAACAGCTTTCAAGTCACTAATGTACAATTGCTACTTATAAGAATGTGTTTTGTTGTTCTTACAACATTGTACAAGAATAAAAAATTTGAAATATAGGTTATATTCCTGAGGCAATATTGCACATACATTTCAGCATTTTTTTAAAAAGCTATGTAACTGTTGAGAGAAAGTACATGTTTGCATTATATGCTTATTCTACAAAATGATCAGATCTAATATTATTTGTTTTATATATTTTGTGGGGATTCAAGAATTCCTGTAGGGAAACAGTTAATCTATTTTTTAAAAATATGCTATTCTTTTTTTAAACAATTTATTTAATTTTATTTATTCATTTTCAAGCAGAGAGATACAGAGAGAGAGAGAGAGAAGGAGAGGTAGGGAGAGAGAGAGAGAGAGAGAGAGAGAGAGAGAGAGAGAGAGAGAGAGAGAGAGCACACCAGGGTCACCGCCATGTGGGTCTGGCTTATGTGGGTCCTGGGGAATTGAACTTGGAGTCTTAGGCACTGGAGGCAAGTGCCTTAACCGCTGAGCCATCTCTCCAGCCCCAGTTAATCTATTTTTAACTAAAGCTTTACTTTTGTAATCTAACCAGGCTTCAAGTTCTGTCATTGATCTATGATTTATGTGACTTAAACCACTTCTTGTCTGTAACACTGGTTTCTGTCCAAGATGCTGAGTTGAATACTAATTACAAGATCAAATTTACACTGTTGGGCTAAGCAGCTGAATGAGTTCTCCATGAAGGATGGGGTCCCTTTTCGATCTCTGCCACATTTGAACATTAGGGAAATTTTGTCAGAGAAAAGGCTAAGGGGAGAAGGATAGGAATCAAATAAAAGTATTCTGTATATTTTAGTATATTAAATAATTATTTTTGAATCACACAAGCAGTCACAAATGCAGATGTGTTCATAAAGATAGGAATATAATTTATTTATTGATTCATTGTGTTTTCATGTACAGAAACCAACTCAAATCAATATTTTTGGCTGCATTTATACCATTCCCAAATTTAAAACATCAATCATCATTTATCTATGTATAACCATATACTATATTGGAAGAGACATTTAAAAAAATTAAGTGATATTAAGTAAATGTTTATATTTTTAATCCAGAGTAGTAATATATAAGTATGTATAATTTTCCCCTCTGTGCATTTGAAAATATCTTGAGACATCTTGGGTTGTCACAGCTGTGATTGCAGGGTGCTACAGGATATCATGGGTAGAGCCAGGGAGGCTCCCACATATTCTACTCTGTACAAGATAATTCTCTGTATGAAGGACTAATCCAGTGCTATATGTCACTAGTGAAAATGTTGAAAATGTTGGTTCAGAAATTGCATCTGCCTGCTAACTCCAGCATATTTATAAATACTGTTCAAAGGTAACAATTGGCACTTTTCCATTGAGAAAAAGTAACATTAATTAAGTGGACAAAACAAAATGTAGAAGTGGAATGGCATGGCCTAAATTTAATCCAACACCACAACTGCTAAAATGGAAGGGCAACTCTAAAATGTTACTTTGTGAGTTTGAGTTAGGCCCGTTAATTTGGTATGCTTTTACATATATATTTTTAATTTTGGAAAATACAAAGACCCCGCTTTTCCATATATGTATGCTTTCTGACTTCTATCCATTATTTGACCTCACTCCAGTATGCATTTAGTTATTGTTGATACTCTGTCCATCTTTATTTTGGAGATGGAGAAACTTGTATGTAGATGGATGAAATCCTTTTAATCATTTAGTAATTCATGATAGATAAGTGGTTCAATTCACTTGTGATCATGTGGACTTATTGTTGAGATAGTTGTACTATTTATCCTGTTTTAATTATTATTCTTTTGATGATAGGTTGCATGTTGGGTTTAATTAATCAGATAAAATGTAAAGCTGACACTTAAAAAATGAGTCCATAACTTCCTTACCAGAATAAAGGCTGTTTGAGTGTTCATATTGGCCCATCAAACTTCAGGACTCAGAGGATAAATATATGATTCAGGCTATGATTGCTTTTTGATATTCATATTTTTGTTTTTGAATTAATGACCACTTATCAGATATTATAGCAAAGTAGGTCATGTCTTATTTACCACAATGAAATGGAATAGGCTAGAAGGAAACAAAAGCTGAAATGACAATATTTCTTAGTCCTGTCACTTTAGAATAAATTAAAATCTACCTTTTATTACTTATAATTCAAGATTAAGTAAAACTATAAGCATGTGGTTGGTTATGAGTTAAACTAGCTAATGTATGCAAGTCTATATTAGGAAAATAGACTTAAACTGCCATTGCTATCATCATTTCAAGTCTGAAATTCCCACAGGGAATTACAGTCTTTTGGAGTAATTTATTTAGAGAATAATCTAATATAGCAGTTGTAATGAGATCCATCATGGAATAAACACTTACCTTGGTATATCTTTGAATACAACTATATTTATAGCAGCTCAATTCATAATAGCCAAGAATTGGAATCAACCCAAATGCCCATCCAAGGAGGAATGGACAATGAAACTGTGGTATATTTACATGATGGAATTATACTCAGCTGAAAGGAAAAATGACACATCAAAATTTAGGGAAAAATGGTCTGACTTCGAGCAGATCTTAATAAGCGAACACTCAAAAGAACAGAGAATGGAACGCTGCATACTCGCCCTCATATGCGGTCCTTAGCCAGGATAGCCGTTTTCTTTATCCAGACTAGTAGAAAGAACTGAGAGGGTATAAGAGTGGGGTAAGGGAAGGGGGGAGGGAAATGGCTCAAACATGAGGCCAAACCAAATTAGGTTCAAAAACATAAAATTCTCGCGAGCATACTGTAACCTAAAGAGTAAGTAGTGGGTGTCAACTGGTAAGAGGGGCCATGAGTAGTAGGGGAGAAAGTCTGAGTCTGTGAACAATTGAGCAGTCTGACAGCCCCAGGTCCCGGCCACTGGTTCCTTCCCTCACTGAGCTGTTGACCAAAGTGACCC
>PVHP010035562.1:0-18410 GCA_004024765.1 Zapus hudsonius
GGGGGGGGGGGGCAACTGCTGGACATGGGCAGGCGGCTGCAGAGGTCACGGCTACTGTCCATCAGGCAGGCAGAAGGACAGAGCCCCCACCTCTAAATGCTGGCCTGACGGCCACAGGGTTTAACACTTCCGATCCAGGCTAGATTCAGGGCAATCCAGAAACACAGCCACTCCCAGCCCAGGCAGGACACTCGAGTACAGCAGGGTGAAGGGGCTTGGGTGGGGCCTCTATCCACCCACGCCTCTAGGGCAGCTGTTAGAGGCCAGGGACTCCCAGCTGCCGCAGGGAATCAGTCACCAAGCGCCCGCCACCTCAAGCCTGGTGGCTCTGCCTCCACACTCCTGAGTGTCCGTCTGCCTGTGGTCAGAAGAGCAGGAGCTGGAAGGACACCAGGAGAGTGCCGGACCCAAGGGAAAGGAAGAGGAAATTACCACACAAGGCCTTGAGGGCTGCCCAAAACAGCTACCGACACCGCCTTTCCCCATCCCACTATGGAGGGCCCAACCATGGATAGCCTGTGCCTGAAGGGGAGCAGCAGGGGCAGCTACCAGAGCTCATGGCACCCCAACTCTCCACGCGGTGCCCATCAAACTCCCATGGGATCCGGCTCTCCCTAAACTGACACACCCATTCCCACCAAGCCCTGCAAACCCAGGAACTGATTATAAATCGGGCGGGGGTGGGGATCCTGCGGTGGGAGGCTCTGGCCGGAGGCAGGCAGGCAGGCAGCCAACAAAGGAGCGTGGGGCGGGTTTACAGGCTGTCACCATGGTGCCCCAAGCGGGCTCCAAACACACTGACACACACAGGGCGGTGTGGCGGGTGGAAACTCTGAAGGCTCAGCCAACAGTTCCCAAAGCCCTCACTGCGGCAGGGCTCTCCCTACCCCGCCCCTAGCCAAGCTGGGACAGTAGGCGACCAGCCCCCCTGGGAACCCAGCCACGGAGGGCGGGGCAGCCGCACTGGAGGGGACAGTGCCACGCCCCCTCAGCTGACTCACCCAAAGCCTCCCCACACCATAGGGGCTGCGTCCGTACAAATTCTTGGTATAACATTCAGGACCCCCCAATCTTCCTCCCCACCCCCAGTAACCTGCACTCACTCCATCTTCCGGACATGATTTTCTAACCTAAAATCCTGCAAATCTTCAACTCTCCCCCTGCCAAACACACCCATGCCCCCATATTGTCCCCAAATGATCCCCAGCCACACTCAAGGCTTCTGTTTCTAAACCCACGGACCTAGTCTCTTCTGCAGCAACTCCCATGGGACACAGAGCCAACTCCCCCAGCCCATCACCCCCGTGCCAACCCCAGGCAGAAGAGGCTTCAGAGCAAGGGGGCGGGACCTCCTACCAGCCCAGCACCTGCAGGCCTGGGGCCACAGAGGCGCCTAGAGCCATGTGTTAACTCCCATCTGCTCCCATGTGCACAGACACAGACATTGCCCTGGTGTCCCAAGGACCCTGGGCTGGGGAAGATGCCCCCTCCCCCCACCCTGCAGAACTTCAGTGAAGCTGCTGATTCAGCACTGGGAGGGTCAGGCAGCTCTCCCTGGCCCACCCCTCTCCAGGCCCCTTCGGGTTTCCAGGGAAACCAATAGGGCCTTTGGGCAGCCCCTAGCACCCCCCACCCTGGACAAAGCCGCAGTGTGTCCTTCCCTGGGGCCAGCCCGCCTGGCACCTTAGCATGGCGATCCCCACGGCCCTACCCTGCCCCCTCACACGCCAGGCTGCAGGGCATCTGGCCCAGGTGGAGGAGTGAACGGCAGCCTGCCCTTGGGCCAAGCTCTCATCCTCCCACTGGTGCCGCCCAGCCCCTGCTGCAGCCCGCCCTGCCCCCCAACCCTCACTGCAGGGCTGCAGGGGACCCCAGCATTAGGAGGCGCTCTGGTGGGGGAAGGGTCCTGTCTCCAGGTCAGCAACCCTCAATGTTCCCGTGGAGACAGCCAAGCTGATGGTGGTGGGTGGGATGCTGCACCCAGCGGAGGTCCCTGAGCGCCTTCCTAGCCGTACCTTTGAGAGAGCTGATCTCCTGCTGGATGGCTCTGGAGGGGTCCATGTCTTCATGGGGAAGGAGGACTGAGGACAGCGTGGCGGGGCCACAGAGCCTCCAGCCCCGCACAGCAGTGCCGCAGCCCGAGGGAGGAGCTGGGAGGTGGGGGCGGGGCTTGCTCGCCGGAGGAGGGGCTTCAGTTGATCAATGCTCAGGGCACAGCTGGCCCAGGCGCATGCTCGGCCGCCGGCCCCTCCAGCCCCTCAGCAGGCTGGAGCAGATGGCCCAACTGACTCCAGCCAGACTGCAGTGCCACCGGACCGGACCGGACCAGAAGCCACTCCACAGTATCTGGCCTCAGCCGCCTGAGAGCCACAGTAGGAAAACTGCCCAGGGACTGCCCAGAACACTGAAGCTCCCCACCTACCACTCCCTACAGGGACCTCACCTGCTGCAGGGACTTGGGAATGTGTCCTTTCCCTGGGCCCTGTCCCCTGCCCGAGCTCCTCAGTCACCCCACCATCCTGGTTCAGGATGTTTCTGTATCCTGGTGGGGCCCAGCCTACCCCTGCCTCTCCAGCCAAACTGTTGGTACCAAACCTTGAGGTCACTGCCCCTCACAGCAAGTCCCACAGGACCTGTTAGCTCTGCCCTTCGGTCTGTCCACTCATCAGCATGACAGGCGTGGTGAGACTGCAGCCCCCTTGCCCTGCTCCTGCACCGCACCCACACACCACAGCCTGGAGGAGTGGAGTGTTCCTAACTGATGACCTGGCAGGTGGAGGACAGCTCTGCCACCCAGAGTGCCACAGGAAGTCACAGGAGCATATGCAGGCATGCCATGGGTGTGCAGGCCAGGCCCTCTGTGCAGGGAGCGGTGAGGATGGCCTCCATAAGATGTATCCAGCTTGCCCATCCTTGGTCCTCACCCCAGGACACCCCCCCTGCCCACTGACCTCTCAAGTTCATGTGCTGCCAAGCTGGCCATCTCCTAGGACCCTCCCCGTTTCTGTAGGCAGGCCTGCTGTGAGCACCCACAGGCACAAACTAAGAGGAAGCCAGGTGCCAGCCCACCTGGGCTCTGAGGTCCCTCAGCCTCCCTCAGATTCGGCCCGGGCAGGGTATGGGTGGTCTCGGGAAATACCAGTGTTGAGCTTGAGGAAAATGGTGAAAAATTGCAGCAAAACTACATATACTTACACTTAAGTTTCTATGCTTTACTAATTTATACCTGGACAAGCCTAGATTTGGCCTGTAAGTGAAATAACTTTTTAAACAACGGGTTTTCACTATGTAGCGCATGCTGACCTTGACCCATTCTCCTGCCTCAGTCTCCCATTACTCCAATTAAACGTCTATCACGGGTGAGCACCACCACACCTAGCCCAGCATTTCCTCCCTGAGCCTCAAACAGAACTGACAGAAATTTACGAACGGGTCTAAAAACTATGGGGAAGTGTTTGGGGACGTTTCTAGTTTAATGCATAAAATTAAATTTCATAAACCAGACGTGGTGGCGCATGTCTTTAACCCCAGCACTCAGGAGGCAGAGGTAGGAAGACTGGCATGAGTTTGAGGCCATCTGAGACCATAGAGTGAGTTCTAGGTCAGCCTGGGCTAGGCTCTGAGACCCTACCTCAAAAAACTAAAAAAAAAAAAAACCAATAATAATAAATTTTATAAAATCAACCTTTTAAGGGCAGACAACTGTGAGAAGGAACATTCGTGCCGGCCTCCTGGTAACTTCACTCTGAAGCCATACAGCTCACCTGTGTGCAGCCGGCTACCTACAGCTACCGGGCTTGCACCTATAATCCCAGGGTTGGGGAGGGGGCAGAGGTAGGAGGATCTCAAATTTAAGGCCAACATGGGCTATACAGCAGGGTTCGATGAGACCAGCCTGAGCTACGTACATCGTGAGACCCTGTGGAAGGGAGGAAGGAGAAAGGGGGAAAGCTGTGGCAGCTGGCAGGTTCCGTGAAGAAAAGGCACCAGCCTGGCCTGCCCAAGCAGCCACACGGTGCAGCCTTGGAAGTCAGGGCCTCGTGACCCTTGGGAAAGATTCCACAGATCATATGAAAGCAGGCTTCTTAGTTCCTTGCTGGTGGGCAGGAGAGTGAGGTTGCAGCTAGCCAGCTGAGGAAAAGGCAGGAGTACAAAGGCCCTGAGGAGAGAGTCTGCCCCAAAGAAAGCAGGAGTGCCTAAAGCCCTGAGTGGGGGGCACAGGAAGTTTCAGAAGGACAGGCAGATCCTGTGATTGGTAGCAGAGAAGTCTAGGAACAAGAGAGGTGGCAGAGAGCTGGGGAGATGGTTCAGTGGTTAAAAGCTCTTGCTTTCAAAACCTGCTGACCTGGGTTCAAATTCCCCACGTAAAGCGAGATGCACAAAGTACACATGTGTCTGGAGTTCATTTGCAGTGGCAAGAGGCCCTGGCATGTCCATTCTCCCCCTCTTTCCCTCTTTCTTAAGTAAAAAAACAAACCTCTTTATTTAAATTTTTTAAGGCTAGGGAGATGGCTCAGTGGTTAAAAACGTTTGCTTGCAAAGCCTTAAAACCTGGACTCAATTCCTCAGTACCCATGTAAAGCCAGATGCACAAAGGAGGGTAGGTATCTAGTGTTCATTTGCAGTGGCAGGAGACCCTGGCACACCTATACTCTTCATCTCTCTCTCTGGTTTTTTTTTTTTTTTTTTTTTTGGTTTGGTTTTTCAAGGTAGGGTCTTGCTCTAGCCCAGGCTGACCTGGAATTCTGGAATTCACTATGGAGTCTCAGGGTGGCCTCGAATTCACAGCAATCCTCCCGCCTCTGCCTCCCGAGTGCTGGGATTAAAGGCATGCACCACCATGCCTGGCTTCTCTCTGATTGTAAATAAATAAATAAATAAATAAAAATTTTTTTTAAAAAAAGTGTGGGCTAGAGAGATTGTTCAGCAGTTAAGGTGGTTGCCTGCAAAGACTAACAACCTGGGTTCGATTCCCCCACATAAAGCCAGACGCACAAAGTACAGCATGCATCTGGAGTTCATTTGCAGTGGCTAGAGGCCCTGGCACACCCATTTCTCTCTCTCTCTCTCTCTCTCTCTCTCTCTGCCAAATAAATAAAATAAAAAAATAAAGCCAGGTGTAGTGGCACACACCTTTAATCCCAGCACTCAGGAGGCAGAGGTAGGAAGATTGCTGTGAGTTTGAGGCCACCCTGAGACTCCATAGTGAATTCCAGAATTCTAGGTCAGCCTGGGCTAGAGCAAGACCCTACCTTTTTTTTTGGTTTTTCGAGGTAGGGTCTCGCTCTAGTCCAGGCTGACCTGGAATTCACTCTGTAGTCTCAGGGTGGCCTTGAACTCATGGCGATCCTCCTACCTCTGCCTCCCGAGTGCTGGGATTAAAGATGTGTGCCACCACGCCCAGCAAGACCCTACCTTTTTAAAAAATATTTTATTTATTTATTTTCAAGCAGAGAAATACAGAGAGAGAGAGAGAGAGAGAACGAATGAACCAGGGGCATATGTGGATACTGGGGAATTGAACCCAGAGCCTTAGGCACTGGAGGCAAGTACCTTAACCGCTGAGCCATCTCTCCAGCCCTGCAAGACCCTACCTTGAAAAACCAAAAAAGAAAAAGAAAAAGCTGGACACCCTGTTTACCCAGCTATGGCTGACGAGAAGTCAGCCTGGTTCCTGGACACAGTGCTCGGCTTTTAGCCGCCTCACTGCCCAGGTCTGGCTCTGGGCTCCTGGCAACCGGCTGGCGGATGACAATGAGTTGAACTGACAAAGCACGTGGGTCAGGAAGTCTGTGGACACCAATGGAACCGGACTCCCCAGCCCAGACACAGCAGGAAGCCGCGACCTTCGCTTGCTCTGGCTACCCACGGGGACCTCCAGAGGGTGGGTAGCCTTGACCCGACAGCTCACAGAAGGGCCCATCGTGCCCTGGCCTGAGGACTCATGTCCTGAACACAGCCGAGTCCTCTTGAAGCTTTTTGCCACTTCCAGAAGACCGTGTAAACCTGGGCAACTTCCAAGACCCACGTCAAGCAAAGCCCTGCCAGGAATCCTGGGTACAGGGTGTCCTTCCTCACGCACGTCCTGCAACCGGGCAGGCTGAGCCACAGGCACATTTCAAGGGGAAAGCCCCGCTGTTCTCTACACATAAGCACCCACCGACACATCCGACAGGCCCTGAGGATGCCCACTGCCTGCCCTCAGCCCGCTGCAACCATCAAGGCCAATCATTCACCTTTATACCGCTGGTCACCTTCTATCCAGTGAGATTGGGTGCAGTGACACCCCACAGACTGGCCGCAAGTGACATCTCAACACAAGCTCCCCCATGCGCCCCTGCCCTGACCACAGGAGTTTCTCACCCGCTACAGCCGGGGCTCTGTCCCCCAGCATCACCCTCTGGGTGCATTGCAAGTCCAGCACACTTGTGGGGGGTACTCACCAGGGATCCCGGGGGAGCGGAAGACACAGAGATTAGCCTCCACACACTACCCACCTCTCTCGCCTATAGCTGTCCACCAAAAACCAAACTGGAGAGAGGGCCCGGGTATCAGCCACTTGTCCCATCATTCCCACTGCCTGCCTGTCACCATTCTGACCACTGCCCCTCCATGTCCAAGCTCTGGGCACACGTGGCCAGGGGGCTCTCAAACACAAGCCAGGTGATGCCACAGCCCAGCCACCACCCCGCCTCAGGGACTGTCCTTCCTGCAGAGGATCTGTGTCTCCAGGCCTCACTGTCCTGTCCTAACACACATGATGGCTCCCTTGCTCAATTCTTTTTTTTTTTTCGAGGTAGGGTCTCACTCTAGTCCAGGCTGACCTGTGTAGTCTCAGGGTGGCCTTGAACTCATAGTGATCCTCCTACCTCTGCCTCCAGAGTGCTGGGATTAAAGGCGTGCACCACCACGCCCAGCTCCCCTTGCTCAATTCTTGAATGTGTCACCACAGGAATTAAGAAATGAATTCTTGGAGTGCAAGAAGGGTGAACTTCTAAGGATCCCAACTAATATAAATGACTTTACTAATAGATTAAAGAAACTTGCAGGTGATCTCAAAGGCACTGGAAATTCATGCATTTCCTGGTTTGCTTTCATTCTTGTTGTGTGTAGTATCACAGGTGGAGCCCAGGACCTGTCCACAGCAGGCAGGCGCTTCCTCGCCTTCTAACAGCTCATCTGATAAAGATCAATCAGCATTTATGGGTTGCTTTTTTTTTTGAGATAAGATCTCACTCGAGCCCAGGCTGGCCTGAAACTCACTTTGTAGTCCCAGGCTAGCCTCAGACTCACAACAATCCTCCTACTTCTGACTCCTGAGGGATTAAAGACATGCACCACCATACCCAGGTTATTATTTTTTTGAGGCTGTTAAAGGCCCTTGCTTGCAAAGCCTGACAGGCCCTGTCCAATTTCCCAGCACCCACACAAAGCCAGCCACACAAAGTGGTGCATGTGTCTAGAGTTTGTAGCGGCCCTGGCACACCCATTCTCTTTCTCTCTCAAATAAATAAATAAATAAGTATTTTTAAAAAAGAAGAAGAAAGGTCAAGGTCCAGTAAGCTGTGCATGGTGACACAAACCTGAGCTCCCAAGCAGAAGGGTCATAGCTTGAGGCCAGTCTTGGGGACATCATGAGACCAAAGGCAGGAAGGTGGGAGGGAGAGGGAGAGGGAGAAGGAGAGGAAGAGTCCAGACCCCTGCCCAGCACAGAGCTTCTGGAGGCTGCAGGAAGGAGGGTGTGTGACTGAAAGGAGGTAAGTGTGGCTCTTGTTCCTCCCAGCGCCCAAACAAACCCAACCCACCACTGACCAGAACAAGTCACACTGGAGTGGCCGGCTTCAAACACATTTTCAAGACACAGGTCAGGCTCAGTGGAGTTGGGAGGCAGAAGATCCAGGAGTACAAGGCCAACCTCTGCTACTACGCGCAAGAGTTTGAGGCCAGCCTGGGCCACATAAGACCATGTCTCAAACACAGACCCAAGATATATATATATTTTTTGGTTTTTCAAGGTAGGGTCTCGCTCTAGCCCAGGCTGACCTGGAATTCACTCTGTAGTCTCAGGCTGGCCTCGAACTCATAGCAATCCTCCTACCTCTCCCTCCCAAGATGCCCGGCTTCCAAGAAATTTTTGTCGTCGCTGTTGTTTGAAGCAAGGTCTCACTCCAGCCCAGGTGACCTGGAACTCACTCTGCAACCCAGGCTGGCCTCAGACTCATGATGATTTTACCACCTCACCCTCCTAAGTGCTGGGATTAAAGGTGTGCACTACTACCCCCGACTTTTGATTTTTAAATAATTTTTATTTATTTGTATGCGTGTTGGGGAGGATCATACCAGGGTACTACAAATAAACACCAGACACATGCATCACTTTTGTGTCCAGCTTTATGTGGACACTGGGGAACCCAGGCCTCTCAGCCATCTCCTCAGCCCCTATGGGTTGCTTTGTTTTGCTTTGTTTTGTTTTAGGTTTTTGGGGGGGAGGCCAGGTCTCATTGCAGTCCAGGCTGATCTGGGACTCACTATACAGCCCAAGCTGGCCATGAACTTACAGCAATCCTCCTACCTCAGCCTCCCAAGTGCTACCACACCCAGCTCGCTCTACCTTATTTTTAAAAACAGGGTCTTTCACTGACCCAATCTGGTTAAACTAGTTGGCAGCCAGCAGCAAGAGCTTTACCAGCTCGACATCTCCCTGGCCCCTGCTTCCCCCTCCCTTATTTTTTCCCCAAGGTAAGGGTCTCACTCTAGTCCAGGCTGATATGGAACTCCCTCTGTAGTCCCAGGCTGGCCTCACATTTGCAGGGATTCTTACCTGTGCCTTCCAAGTGCTGGGAATAAAGGTGCACACCACACCCAGCTGGTTTTCCCTCTTGCGGCATCCTGGCTTGCCCACCCCACCTTGGCAGTCTCCTCCATGTTAGCCCTCGCCCCTGAGTAGGCAGGCACACAGATGGTAGCTCCTGTTTTCTGCATGGGATAGATATACCTTCACGGACCTTGTTCCCACAGCCTCATCCAGTCACAGAAGTCCAGAGTCTTGGATATTCGCCAACACAACAGTTGCAGCTTAGTGTAAATAAAGCCTAAAATTTGAAAACCAGAAAGTCTAACAGTAGTCACAATGCTGTTCACATAACGAGAACCTTAATGCTGAATACTCTAAGAAACTGGTTCAAATCTGATGTTTACTACTGTGTTTATCTCCACCAAAACTGTTGGGCTGATCTCTTCCCTGTAAGGTTCGGAGGTAGCAGGTGATTAGCTGTGTGCCTCATAGGAGTGCTAACGCTCACTGGACAGGATTAGTGCTTGCCCTGTTCTAAATGGCTTCTAGGCCTTCCTAGGATCTCTCTCTCTCTCTCTCTCTCTCTCTCTCTCTCTCTCTCTCTCTCTCTCTCTCTGTCACTCTGCCGCATGCATGCTCCTGCTATGTGATGCAGCCCGAGGCCCTCACCAGATGGGGCCGCCTGGTGCTGAACTGTCAACCTCCAACACTTCTCTTTTCTTCATCAAAATAACCAATCTCGAGTATTTTGCTCTAGCAGTAAAAATGAACTGAGGCTGCTCCCATACAAAGGAATATGATACAGCAGATTAATGTCACAGAAAAACAGCCAGGGTATATCACTTAAAAGTTACAAAAGGCTGGGCCTGGTGGCGCACGCCTTTAATCCCAGCACTCGGGAGGCAGAGGTAGGAGAATCGCTGTGAGTTCAAGGCCACCCTGAGACTACAGAGTGAATTCCAGGTCAGCCTGGGCTAGAGCGAGACCCTACCTCAAAAAACCAAAAAAAAATAAAAAAATAAAAAATAAAAAAAGTTACAAAGGTCTAAAATACTTTATAACACTAAATTATGAAATTATAAGTAAAACACACTAAAAACCATTGTGTACACTTTTTAAAACTAGAACATAATGAAAGCGTGTATAAGTCTGACATCAATCAACCACTATAGGATGGAGTAGGGGGTCAAGTGATAGAACCCCAAAAAGACACATTCACATTCCTGAAATTCATAAATGTGACCCTATTTGGAGACAAGGCCTTTGGGGATATAATTCAGATCTAAAGATGAGGTCACCCGGATTAGCCGAGCGCGTCCTGGGTCCTTCTGTGTCCTTATAAGAGGCAGACGTGCAAGTCCAGGACGGGGCAGCTGGGAGCGGCAGGGCAGGGGCTTACCAAGCGTCTCCAGAGGAAGCAAAGCCCACCGACTCTCAGACTTTGGACTTCTGACCTCAGGAGCTGCGGGAGGACAGGTCTCTCTGGGTTGGACCCCCCTGTCTGTGGTAACTTGTTTTGGCAACCACAGAAATTGATCCGCTGTAACGGCACCAGGCGTGGAGTGCTGTCGGGACAAGTATCTGGGGAACTGGCTTTGGAGGGTGATGGACAGAGATTGGAGGATTCTGAGGAACATGATAAAAAAAAGCCAAGACCAGGAGTTGGTAGAAATATGGCTAAAGTTATGTGTAGGAGCACATAGGAGCGTGCTGCTATAATCCCAGTTACATGCAAGGCTGAGTCCTGAGGGTTGTTTGAGCCCTTGCGGCCAACATAGTTCACTGTGTTCGCCCTCACTGAGAATGGGAAAAGAAATATGGAATTTAATGATGCTGCTGGCGAGCCCTCAGAAGGACACGAGAGGCTGGGGATGGATCTGAGTTGGCAGACTGCTTGCCTAGGGGCTCAATCCCCAGCAGCCCGGTGGAACGGGCCTGTAATCTCAGCACTGGGGAAAGCGGGTAGAGGCAGAAGGATCAGAAATTCAAGGTCCTCCTCTAGATATGAGACCCTGGTTCAATAATGAATTAATTAAGCTAGAACTGAGCTGGAAGACGCCTTCATTCTTGCCGACTGGTTGTTGTCATACTGCTGGAAAGTGCTATGTAGCCTGCTGTGGAGAAATGTCATCAACAGTCTTCACCAGCAGTGGGCCCGGCAAGCTACACAATTAGCCAAGAAAGATGGACCCACTGGTGCAAGAGTGGCATGTTTGCCATGGGGGCAACCATGAGACCGGATCTGAGACCCACCTCATGAGAGGGAATTCATGCCTAAGGCTGGGGTGGTCCTAAGCCCTAGCGTGGAACCTGCTACTGTTGTCCGGCTAAATAGATGTGTTATGCCCACCAAATTGCCCTTTCAGTTATGTCTATGCCCATCCATTAGTACTGCTCTCGCTTTTGGAAAGAGAAGTTTCTCTTTTCAGATGGTGGTGACCACACCATAGATGGGGAGACTCAAAGCCCATCTATGTGCTGAGAAGTGACCTAGAGCGTTCAGCACTGAATGAGACATTTTAAAAAATCTTTTATTAATTCATTTTCTAACACACACACACACACACACACACACACACACACACACACACACACACACACACAGAGCACACCAGGCACCAGGGCCACCATCTTGTGGGTCTGGCCTATGTGGGTCCTGGAGAATTGAACCCGGGGCCTTAGGCACTGGAGGCAAGTGCCTTCACCCCTGAGCCATCTCTCCAGCCCCTGAATGAGACATTTTTATCACACTCTCCAAGGACTCTTGCCAAAGAGGTGGAGGAGCCAAAGCAAGGGAAGAGTGTTTTGGAAGGTTGTCTTCCAGACACAAAGTGGACAAGGCGTTCCTGCCTCATAGCAGTTGTGGTTACCGACACAACCCGAGTAAGACTGGGCCCATCAACGTGTTGTGTGAATGACGCAGAAAAGCAAAAGAGTGGCATTAAAATATAAGAGGGGCTACTTGGAAAGGGGATGGGAAGGGGCCGGAGAAGGTAATATGAAGGGGTTATGAGCAAAAGCCACATTTATTCACCTTTTCACTGTGACAAAGATGTGGCTGCAGGTGACAAGACCCCAAGAGCCTCAGGACGCCACTTGGAACAATAGCCCAGCTTCAGAGATAAACTCCATGGACTTCAGGCCACATTCCCTCTTCATTTTGCGACCTCGACCTTCAGGGCGGCAAAAGCATTCTGCAGCTATGGAGGCCACTGTTCCTTTGAAAAGCCAGGCCGGAGGGCACAGTGGCGATGACGGTGGAAGGAAGACATGGCAAGCACGAGCCCATGAGGTGGGCAGTGCAAACTTGGGAAATTCGACTCACAGAGGAAGACAAGACGTCTCCATTCAACAGAGTGAGCCTAAGATGAAGCGTTTCACATGGCGTGTTATTATAGCTTAGCCGTGCTCGTTAATTATTTTATTTACTTTATATTTCATCATCCGTAAGTGCTGGGGAGATGGCTCAGTGGACAAAGCACTTGCCATGCAGGCAGACCAGAGGTGAGGGCGATGCGGTGGCTGCCTGTGATCCCAGCACTAGGGAAGTGGAGCCGGGGATCCTAAGGACAAGCTGGCAACCAGCTGAATTGTGAGCTCTTGGTTCAAGGGAGGGAACCTGCCTCGGTGAAAATAAAGAAATTAAAAACATTAATGAGCTGGGTGTGGTGGTGCAGGCCTTTATTCCCAGCACTTGGGAGGCAGAGGTAGAAGGATCACTGGGAGTTTGAGGCCAGCCTGAGACTACAGAGTGAACTCCAGGTCAGCCTGGGCTAGAGCAAGACCCTAAATTAAAAAACAAAATACAAACAAACAGAATGAATGGAAGGAAGGAAATAAATTAAGAAGGAAGGAAGTACCCTGCATGGTGGCACAGGCCTTTAATCCCAGCACTTGGGAGGCAGATGGGAGGATTGCTGCAATTTCGAGACCGGCCTGGAATTGCAAAGTGAGTTCCAGGTCAGCCTGGGCTAGAGTGGGACCTTACCGGAGAGATGGCTCAGCAGTTAAGGTGCTCACCTACAAAACCTAATGACCTGGGTTCAATTCCCCAGGGCCCATGCAAAGCCAGATGCTCAAAGTGGCACATGTGTCTCGTGTTCATTTGCAGTGGCTGGAGGCCTGGTATTCTCTCTCTCTCTCTTTCTCGTGTCTCTTTCTGCTTGCAAATAAATAAACAAAAGTATTGAAAAGAAGACGAAGAAAGGAAATGAAGAATATAGTATATATTCTTGGACGCTGGAAGCAAGGTGATCCTTGCCACATGCAGCAAAAGCTGACTGGACTATGTTCCACTGTTAGGTGCAGAACTCCTAAGCCATCAACAGGACAGTTAACTAAAGAGACTGGGGCCCAGCGTCCTCTTGCTGCTTACCCTTTAAAACATTTATTTGGTGTCTGTGCATGAGAGAGAGTGTGTGTGCGCAGGAGTGGACACGCTGGGGCACGCCCATGCTGCCATGGTGCGGATGTGGGGTGAGAGGACAAGCTCGGGCTGTCCCCCACTTCTACCTTGTTGGAGGCACGGTCTCGCTGTGGGGCACTGCTCCCAGGAAATCCTCCCGTTTCCACCCCCTTCCTGCCATACGCACACTGAGATTACAGAAGCCAACCACAGACTCTAACTTTTATGCGGGGTATTGGGAGCCAAACTCAGAAAGACGTGACAAGCACTTTCTCGCTGAGCCACCTCCCCGGCCCCATATCATAAAGTGCAGGAAGAGAAAGAAATTGAGGAAGGAACTGTTAAGCAAAAAGAAGCTGGAGGGGCTGGGGAGATGGCTCGGCAGTTAAGGTACTTGCTTGCAAAGCCTACAGGCCCAGGTTCAATTCCCCAAGACCCACATAAATCCAGATCTATAATGTAGCACCTACGTCTAGAGCTTGCAGCAACAAGAGACCCTGTCACACCCACACACTCCCCTCTCTCTCTTTTTACACACACACACATCAATAAAAATATTTTTTTAAAAAACAGAATTCTGGGTATGGTGGTGTACATCTTTAGTCCTGACACTGGGGAGGCAGAGGTAGGAGGATCGTTATGAGTTCAAGGCCACCTTGAAACTACTTATTGAATTCCAGGTCAGCCTGGGCTACAGTGAGACCCTACCTCAAAAAAAATTTAATTTTAAAAAAAGAAACCCACACGCACAAAGGTCTGAGTTCAATTTCCCCGACAGCTTCATAAAATGCTGGGCATAGCAGCACCTGCCTGAAGCCTCAGAATTGGAAAGGTGGCGACAGGAGTCTCTCTGGGGTTTGCTGCCAGGCTTGTTTATCCAAATTGGTTAGCTCCTGGTTCAATGAGACCCTATCTCAAAAAGTAGGCTGTGGGCGGTTAAGTGCTTGCCATTCACGCCTGAGGGCCTGGGAGGACCTGAAATTGCTCCAGTTCAGCTCTCTAGAATCCACATAAAAAGCTGGGTGGGGGACTAGGTAGATGGTTCAGGGGTTAAAGCACTTGTTTGCAGATCCTGCTGGCCCAGGGTTCAATTCCCCAACAGCCACGTAAAACCAGATGCACAAAGCTGCACATGTATTTGGAGTTCACCTGCCGTGGCTGGAAGCCCTGCCTGGTGCGCCTATTCTCTCTCTTCTCTCTCATAAATAAAGACATATTTAAGTATCTTTTAAGAGCTGGCTGTGGCCACACATGCCTGTAACCCCAGTCCACAGTGGGCAGAGACCAGAGAATCATTGAGGTTTGCTTGAGGAAACGAGATCTGGCCTCCACACACACACATGCACATACGTGTGCCCATGTGCATAGGAACACACACACACACACACGTATGAACAACAAAGACCCGGCATCAGTGCAGGTATCCAGGCTGCAGAGAGATGTAAAGCTTAGGAAGTGGCTGTCTGGACAGAGCCCTGGAAGGCCCCGCGTGACTGCACAGCCCTTTGCTGGAGATGAGGAGTGAGTGACAGTCACTGCAGAGCCAGGGCTACAGATCACCCAAAGAAGCCCGGTGGTGGGCCCTGGGGGTTAGTGGCCCAGCTCCCTGGGATACAGAGAGGAGACCAAGATTTAGGAAAACGCTGTGCCAGAAACCACCTGCCAGCCTGGACGAAAGGGACAGAGATGGAAGGAAACAGAGGTGCTGGGCTGCCTAGACTGAAGCTAGGAACAGGGCGCTGTACTTCGTCAGCTGCAAGCATGCGCCCTGCACAAACAGGCAACGGCGTGACTGCCCTCTCCTTCCTGGGTCTGGGTCCCCTTTGGCTCAAGGAAGCAGTAAACCTCCCTGCCAGTCACCAACGACTCAGCTGAGAACCCTTCCACAGATTAAACCAGGGTCCAAGTCCCATGAAGACCAGGGAGGAAGGACGAACTACATCTTTCACCAGCAACAACTCCTCACCCCAACATCCCACACAACCCTCAGCACCTGGAATCCGACTGTACCCCAGGACAGTCTACCTGAGTCCCTGATTCCCTCATCGACTCTTCCCAGGCACTCCTTAGGCCTCCGTCTGCTCTCAAGTCTCACGCCCAGGCAGCCCTCTCCTGGCCTGGCTGCCCCTTCCTCCTTCAGGGGGCATCTGCGGTATGGCTCTGCCCCTGGGAGGCCTCGGGCTCACAGCACGTGCCTCCAAAGGACTGACCCTCACCTTGCTTCAGCCTGGCATTTCCAGCTCCTCGTCAGTCTTCCATTTCATCCACGAGTTCCTGTTCCAGCTTCCCTCGCGCAGACATGCCACCTCTGTCCCCAACCTCTTCCACCTCGACTGCCACCTGTAGTTTCTTGGAGAACCAAAGGCTTTATCCAGAAAGATGGGTGCCTACAAATCCAAGAGTCCGCTTGTCCTTCCCAGCTATTCCTGAAGGGCTCAGGGCTACAGCGCTTCAGTAAATCCCAGACTCTGATCTCAGAAAACCGAGTTTGGTGAGACAAAAGATATTTAAAATCTTCCTGTCACCAGGCATGGCGGCACACGCCTTTAATCCCAGCACTTTGGAGGCAGAGGTAGGAGGATCACTGCGAGTTCAAGGCCAGCCTGAAGCTACAGAGTGAGTTCCAAGTCGGCATGGGCTAGACTGAGACCCTACCTCAAAACAAAGCAACAACCCTAAAACAAAGAGGCATGCCAGTCCTGGAGGAAAATCAACATATTTGTTGTCTGTTGTGGCTGCTTCGGAAAAGAAAGCCATCCGAAGCACAGCGCAGAGCCCAAAGGCCACAGCCTGAAGGGCTGGCCAGGCACAGGGGCACTCGCTGTGGGCTCAGCTATCTGGAGGCGGAGGCGATCACTGGGACCCAAGAGTTTGAGAACAGCTTGGACAACACAGCAGGACCCTTTCGTGCCAGGAGTTTGAAGCCAGCCTGGGGCTACAGAGTGAGTCGCAGGTCAGCCTGGGCGACAAAGAGTTTCTACCTCAAACAGATCAAAGAAAAATAAAGTTTAAAGATTTTGCCGGGCGTGGTGGCGCACGCCTTTAATCCCAGCACTCGGGAGGCAGAGGTAGGAGGGTCACCATGAGTTCGAGGCCACCCTGAGACTACATAGTGAATTCCAGGTCAGCCTGGACTAGAGTGAGACCCTACCTTGAAAAACCAAAAAACAGATTTAAACCAAGACCCCCATCTAGAAGATAGTAATAATAACTATCATAAAATAATTTAAATTCGATCTGGCAGGACGTGGTGGTGCACATCTGTAATGCCAGCAGAGAGAGAGGCAGAGGCAGGAAGATCAAGAGTTCAAGGCCATTCCTCTGCTCCGTAATGAGCTTGAGGCCAGACTGAGCTTCATGAGACCCCTTCTAAAAGAAAACAAACAGAGCTTCCCAAAGATGCCACAAAAAGAATTCAATCAAAACTGACCCACAGTGTAAGACTCAGGACGGCAACTGGGCCAAAAGAACTGTTTCATGATCTGGGGGCACATGGAAACTTTGAAAACGTAAGCAGTGTGTGTGTGTGTGTGTGTGTGTGTGTGTGTGTGAGAGAGAGAGAGAGAGAGAGAGAGAGAGAGAGAGAGAGAGAGAGAGAGAGAGAGAGACATCTGTACACTTTTCTGTAGAAACCCTATACTCCAATAAAAACAGCACTTAAAAAAGGAACCAGAGCCAGGAGCTGTGGCTCATGCCTTTAATCCCAGCACTCCAGAGGCTGAGGTACCAGTAGCACTGTGAATTCGATGCCACCCTGAGACTACATAGTAAATTCCAGGTCACCCTGAGCTAGAGCAAGACCTTACCTCAAAATAAAATAAAATAACCAGAAAAAATGTGAATCTTACATAATGTATAAGGATATACTAGAGTTCTCACAAGTTGTCATGGTTTGATCCAAGTGTCCCCCACAAACAAATGTGTTCTGATAGATCGATCCTCAGCTGATGGCAGTTTGGGTTTTACAACCTCGATGAAGCTGTGTTGTTGGGGGCGGGTTTATGGGGGTTATAAGCCAGCTCCCCCTTGCCAGTGTTTGGCACACCTTCCTGCCGCTGTTTGCAGTGCTGTGGCAGAGGTGATGTCCACCCTCTGCTCCTGCCATCATTTTCCCTGCCAGGATGGAGTCTCCCCTCGAGTCCATAAGCCTAATAAACCCATTCCTCCACAAGCCGCTTTTGCTTGGGTTCTTTCTGCACAGCAAGTAGAATGCTGACTGCAACATAAGTCAATAAAATTTTTTAAATATTCTTATTTAAAAGCAGAGAGAAAGAGAAGAGACAAACAGACATTGGGAGGGCCACTGCAAATGAACTCCACTTTGTGCATCTGGCTTTACATGGGTATTCGGGACTCGAACCAGGGTTATTATGTTTTGCAGGCAAGAGTCTTATGAGCTCTGATGAGCCATCTCTCTAGCCCCAAAAAGATATTTTTAAGAATCTTACCCAGAAATGAACACTTTTGAACAAACAACTCATAAAAAGCAAATGGTAGCCTTGAATTGAATCCCACCACTCGGGAGGCAGAGGTAGGAGGACTGTCAAGAGTAAGGTCACGGAGACTACATAGTGAATTCCAGGCCAGCCTGGGCTAGGGGAAGACCATACCTAAAAAAAAAAAAAAAGCAGCAGCAAATGATCAGTAACTGTGATACTTGCTCTCTAATATTAGAGATCAAAGATGGCAGACCAAGTCTAACTAGACTTTTCAGACTGAAGAAAGTCTGCCTCACATCTGCGGGGCTCAGCACCACTGGAGAGCGATCCAGAAGGACAGTCTTTATAAATAAGTCAATGTTCATCTAAAGGAAGTAAATGTGGTGCTTCCATGGAGTGGGGTGTTTGGGAGTCTTTTAAAAGCACGAGTCTAAAAGCATTCGATAGGGAAAGAATCTTTTCCACAAATGGTGCTGGGACAAATGAATGTCCACATGCTACAGAATGGGGCTGGAAACTGACCCTAACTTTCAAAGACACAATGGAGGAGCCAGCCCACAGGGCTGGCAATGCGAAGCTGTCAGCGGCCCTGGCTTTGATCCCCAGCACCACAAACAAGAAGAGGGGGGAAAAGAAAACAGGTGTAAATCTTTGTAGCTTGGCTTAGGCAATGGCTTCTTCTTTTTCTTCGTCTTTCTTATATTTGTGTGCAGATGTGTGTACCTTGTACAAGCATGTAGAAGCCCGAGGAGAATGTTGGTGACTTCCTCTG